>QFET01012537.1:0-24619 GCA_003316355.1 Tuber calosporum
CGGTCGGTGTGTCGTCGTCGGTTGCGTCCGGTTCGTCCGGCGGCCGGCCGAGGGTGTCCATCGTGTATGGGCGTCCTCCGCTTGTTTTAACCTCCCGCGAGGAGGATGAGGACGTGGTCCTCGGTGGTGTGATCGTTGCGCGTGGGGTGACGGAGACTCGTTTCGGGCTGGCGACGCCGGCGAAGAGGAAACGGGTGGTGGAGGTGGAGGTGGCTTCGGCTGCCGTCCGTCCTGACCCTGCCTCTTGCGGGTATTGCAAGAGGTTGGTGCCTCTGGCGTCGTTTGCTCGGCCCGGGGAGGGGGGGGGTTATTTCCGGTGCTGCTCGGCTTGTCGTTTGCGGGCGGCTTCGCGGTATTGGACGGTGGGGGAGAGAGCTGACCGGGCTGGGTTGGATGCGCCCGGTTAGTTGGTTTGGTGGCGCGCGGGACTTTGCTTTCCTTTTTTTCCCCTTGTGGTTTTTTGGTTGGCGCCGCGTGCCGTGTATTTTAATTTCCTTTGTTTGTTGTTTTGTTTTGTTTTGGGTTGCCTGTGTGCCTGGCTCGGATCTTCTGCTTGGAGTGGGGGACTAGTCCCTGGGGGTGCCTTTGCCGGCCGGAGCGCTTCATACCTGCGATGGGTCCCTGGGTTGCGTGTTGATGGCGACGGTGCGCTCTCGCTACAGATTCGACGGTTGGTAACGTACCAGAGTTACCGCGGGGTAGTGCGGGATGGAGAGAGGGTTTGGCTTGCTCCCTGGGGTTTTCTGAACTGTAATGCTGTCGGTGGCCGTATGCCTGCTAGGGCGGTGTCTCCATTTGTATTTAATAAATAAAATTGATAACCCTCCCGCGCATTTTCCGCAAAGTTGAAAATTGCACTTTTTTCAACACCTCGGAAAAGTGCCAGAATAACCCCCCTCAAAAGTGGCGATATCTGATACGTCACGTTACACGAACTCAAAAACGATCCCAACCCATTTTCAAGTCACGCCATGGCATCTCGTGACGTGGAAATGGACATTGAGCCAGAGGAAGGCTCATCAGCGCCGTCAACACCGAGCCCACAGGGCAAGGAAGACCAGGGCCATGACCCAGCCTCCAAGGAACTTATGGAAGTAGTGATGAACTATCTCAAGGTCAACGGACCCCCAAAGAACAACCCGATCTCGAGGAATGTCACATCTTTCGACACCGATATGTTCTCAGATTCGGAATATACGATCATGACGCTAGTTATACCTATTGCCCATAAGGTGCAGACTCTCACAACCACGACTCAGAACCTTATCAGAACGGTTGACGACCTGTCGAGGGGCCTGGCTGCGGCTCCTAAGAAAGAAACGAAAACAATCCTAAAAAGACAAGACCAATCGGAAGCCCGAAGTTACGCCGCGGTGGCTTCCCAACCATTACCACGATCTGAAACACAGACAACGGCTAGAAACAAGAGAAAGGCAGAAGCAGGCCCGACGCCACCGAACCCCCCAGCACCGAAGCAGAAAAAGCAGGAGAAGCCGGAACAGAAACCAAGCTCGACAAAGGGAGGAAGCGAGGTTTTCACGAGGAACCCGTCCACCAGCCTAGCAAGGAGGAAGATCTTTGCGACAAGGAAGGTGGCACAGCCATTAGTTGAGCCGGCCTGTGATGAAGCAAAGATCTCAGTTGCTATCGCAACAGTCCTGTCAAAATGCGAATGTAAGGCAGCAACAAATTTTCAGGTGTTCTCGAATAGGACGATCGGAACGGTCACCTTAACTGCCCCAGTTGGGACAGACTCGGGACAATATACCCGGTACCTTCACAAGCTGACGGTAGCACTGAACGATATGATCGACGATGGGGGTCCAGAGTTCCTGCCTTTTAGGAGGGCGCCCACAGATATCGACGTAATCGTGCACGGTGTGACCCTTGCGGCAATCCCAAGAGACAACGAGGGTTTGGAGAAGGCTGTAAAAGAGGCTTTCAAGGCGACCCATAAGATAGATATAGTGACGGCAAAATTTCTGAAACCAGACCGGGCCGTCTCTGACGAAAAGAGGGCAACTTCAATCATAATCCGGGTTCCGGAAAACGAAGTAGCAAAAGTTACGCCAACGGTCCTTTTTATGGGCTAATACAAACAGTCGAACGTGATGTGGCAGGCATCGGCAACGATGCAATGCCGCCGCTGTTGAAAGTATGGCAACCCCCAGGCAGGCTGCAAGAAGAATCTGCCCGTGTGCCCGATTTGCTCGCAACTGCACAACGAAAAAGAACATAGATGCCACGAACCGGCCTTCAGAGGGTCACGGAAGGCAATCCCAGCTTGTTGCATGAGAACACCTGCCAAATGTGCCGCCTGCGAGGGCCAACATTCGGCTCGAGACCCGGCTTACCCGGAGAGGATAAGGGTGGTAGAGACTGCAAAAGAGAACTATGACTCAAGAATGGCTTCCCGGGCCGCACCACTAGGCGAGGAAGGTGTCACCCCCCTGATAAATTAGGCCGTTGGGCCAGCATGTCGGGAACAGCACATTCAAGCGAAAAGAGCAGATGGAGATTAAATGTTGTACAACACAATTGCCGAGGGAGCAATATTGTGTTTCTTTCTTTATTTCATATTGTCAGAGGTTTTAATGCTTCCTTTGTATGTGTACAGGACCCCCCACTGTATAATCGGGAACCAGTCAGGGCCCCAGGTTACGAGTGTGTTTTTTTACCCTAACCCAAGGTACGGGTGTGTACCTATGTGGCACTGAGGACTTTGATTAGTGTTTCCTTTGTCGTGGTTTGAAAGGATTTTGATATTTTGAACTGGAGAATTTTTGGAATCCTGGGAACGAAGGCGGGGCGAGCACTTTATGCAGCTTGCAGTGCAGAGGGGTTTTACGATTATGAATACACCTGAGGTCTAAACAAGATTCCGGACAATCCTACATTACACCGACCCTCGGTCATCGATTACATGCTAGCCAATTAAGCTTTGTTAGCGAGGGTATCGAGATGGAGGGACCTATACCAACAGACAGGATCGGATCACATAGTCATACTCACAGAACTGGACTCGAAGGATTTACCCCTGGCGACACCCTCTCCAGACTGGGACAAGATCAATTGGAGAGACGAGAAAGGGGTCCCCACCCCCTGGATAGAATCTTAGCTAAAAAATTATGTTGATCACGAATACAAAAATCTGAATGACACAGCTACGGCCGTTAGGACCTTCGAGGAGACCTTGTCAAGGTTGATACAGATGGTAAAATGCTGGGCCCTAATGAAGAGGCCAAGAAAGGGGTCAAAGGCGTGGTGGACACCAGACATCACCGAGATGAGAATGGTTTATACCTCTGCTGCCCGGCGTGTTGGACGAGTCGGGAGCGGGGTGAAGGAAAAGATTGAGACGAGGATATCATACCGGACCGCAATTATGAAGGCGAGGCGGAAATACTAGGATGAGTTCTTAGCCTCGGCAAAGAAGAACGACGTGTGGACGGCACATCAGTTCACCAAGCAACGGATCCCGAACAGAGTACCTGGCAAAGATAGTAATACACCAGAGGACACTGCGGCAATTATCATGAGCCACTTTTTCCCGGAAAATCAGGACCCGATATCGTCGAAACCCCGGTACTGTAGAGAACTTCGTTCGACAGATAGGGTCACACCGGTTGAGGTATGGGTGGCCTTGGAGAAGTATAGCAACAAGTCAGCCCCTGGGCCAGATCAGGTCCCATATGGGGTTTGGAAAAACATAAGTCGGCTTAACGAAAATGTACTACCCTTGTTAGTGGACGACCACCTAAGTTGGGGGATTCACCCAGCATGCCTAAAAGGGTCACTAGGCGTAATCCTGCCAAAGCCGGGAAAGAGTGACTACAGGGAATGTTCGAGCTTCAGGGTTATTGCTCTAATGCAGACTTTCTCGAAGATTGCGGAACAAATAGTCAATCGACGCCTTATGACGATTGCTTATAAAACGGACATGTATTGCATCCATCAGACTGGAAGCCTGCCACAGAGGTCCACAGTAGATGCAGTCTTATCACTGAAACACTGGGTCAAGGAGAGTCAATTCGCCGGAAAGAAGGTCTCAACAGTCTTCCGGGATTTGAAAGGGGGTTGTGACAACGTTAACCATAAGAAGCTCATGGGGATCCTCGAAGGAAACCAGGAGGTCCCAACATACATAACCGATTGGATACGGAATTTTGTCGCTTTCTGAAAAGTTACACTGGCCTATCCGGGCAGCTCACGAACGGAATATAGAATTGAACGTGGGATTCCGCAAGGCTCCCTCCTGTCCCCGCTCCTCTTTGTGATATATGTTCGTGGTCTACACACGGCAGATACCCAGAAGAGAGCTTTTCTACTTCTTATGTGCACGACTTCCAGATTATGGTTGCGTCCAATTCATGGTACCGAAATTTGCGTTTGAAGAATGCAGAGATGGAAAGAATCAACTGTCGAGCAGAAGGTCTGGACCTTTCCTTCAGTATCGCCAAGACAGAGCTGGTGCACTGGAGAACGCCGAGAGAGAGGAAAGAGGTCTCCGAGTGCCCGATAAGTTTTCAATCTCACGTTATACTGCCGGCCGGGCGAGTGGTAAAATGTCTGGGTTTTTGGTTAGGCGATAACGGAGACACAACGACACATTTTACGAAAAGGTTGGCGCTTACACAGGCCGCTTTCTTTCGAATTTAGGGACTATCGATGCCGGGTAAAGGACTCACACCCTACGGAGCGAGAAGATTGGCCAAGGGCATCCTATTGCCAACCATGCTATACGGAGCAGAGATCCTCACCCCAAGCATCAACATGATGAATAAGATGCAGACGTTTTGGAATCGAGTCCTCAGATGGATAACCAACGCCTTCTTCTCTACTAACCTGACGGCGTTGTCGGCAGTGGCGTTTTTAGCCACTGTCCGACTCTACCTGCTACAAGCATCCCTAATGGCTGCAGTCCGCATAACATCTGCCATTCCAGGGAATAACATTGCGACTGCGATGCTGCCATGGGGTTTTCCGCTCCCTGACAGCTTCAGATACCCCACGAATAGGAGGAAGGCTTTCGACAGAAGTGGCGGTCTACGCCCAAAGTTTTGGGACTCAACTTCTACCACCTCGGTCCAAGTCCGCCTCCCGATTGATGAAATAGGGGCTACAGCTGCTGGGATATATCAGTCAAGGCCCTTTCCGGTAAAGCCAAACCGACTCGCAATGGTTCAAGAGGACGCCGCGAAGGCGTATATCGAGGCCAGGGAGTGGTTTAGGAAAGAGGTACATAAGAGATGAGTACAGGAGGCATACCCGGAGTACTATATATATTGACCACCGTACAGCGATTGCTGGACTTTCATGACGCTTCCGAAATTCCAGGCCTGTAGGATACACCAGATGAGATCGAACAAGACCTATCTAAGAGGGCAGGCAAGCTGGTGCAGCCAGGACCAGGATCCAACTTGTGACCTATGTCTACAGTCAGTTCAGACCTTCGAACATGTGATTACTGTTTACCCCGGCCTGGCTCGGCAACAGGAGGGGGTAGATCAGGGAATGTTTGACATAAGCCCAGGCTCAGCCCTATTGGAAAGAGGGGATAAAGGGAAAGCCTTGATGAAGGGTTTTGTTTCCTTTGTAACGCAGAATAGGTTGAACTTTCCAGTTAGATTGGGAGTTTTTCCGTTTACGAGAGACTCGGACATGAGGTCCTGATTTTGATTTTTGCCCTGGGGCTAATGACTTGATGTTTATGATAGTGTTTTCAATTGTTATTAGTTATTTTTTTGGGGGAGGCGAAGTTTCTTATGTTATTGAAGTTTTTAGGCCATACCTCAGGGTGAATGCCAGGATTTTCCTGTACGTAGTACGAATAAAACCACGGATTTAACTAAAAAAAAATAGATAAAAGGATGTGTGTGTGCATACTCCCTCCCGCGCATTTTCCACAAAGTTGGAAATTTGCAGTTTTATCAACACCACGGAAAACTGCCCGAATAACCCCACCTCAAAAGTAGAGATATCTGATACGTCACGTTACACGAACTCAAAACGATCCCAACGCATTTCCAAGTCACGCCATCTCATCTCGTGACGTGAAACAGATATTGAGCCTGAGGAAGTCTCATCAGCGCCGTCAACACCGAGCCCATAGGGCAAGGAAGACCAGGGCCCTGACCCTGCCTCCAAGGAACTTATGGAAGTAGTGATGAACTATCTCAAGGTCGACGGACCCCCAAGAACAACCCGATCACGACGAATGTCACGTCTTTCGACACCGATATGTTCTCAGATTCGGAATATATGATTATGACAGTGGTTATGGCGCTTACCCATCAGGTGCAGACACTCACAGCCACGACTCAGAACCTCAACAGAACAGTTGACTACCTGTCGAGGGGCTCGGCTGCGGCTCCTAAGAAAGGCACGAATAGGATCCTTAAAAGACAATACCAACCGGAAGCCCGAAGTTTCTCCACGGTGGCCTCCCAGCCGCTACCACGATCTGAAACACGGACACCGGCTAGAAACAATAGAAAAGCAGAAGCAGGCTCGACATCACCGAACCCCCCGGCACCAAAGCAGAAAAAGCAGGAGAAGCCGGAACAGAAACCAAGCCCGAAGGAGGGAGGAAGCGAAGTTTTCCCGAAGAACCCGTCCACTAACCTAGCAAGGAGGAAGATCTTTGCGACAAGGAAGGTGGCACCGCCATTAGTCGACCCAGCCCGTGATGAAGCAAAGATCTCAGTTGCTATCGCCACAGTCATGTCAAAATGCGAATGTAGGGCACCAACGAATTTACAGGTGTTCTTGAAAAGGACGAACGTAAGGGTCAACTTGACTGCCCCAGCTGGGCCAGACTCGGGACAATATACCCTGTACCTTGACAATCTGACGGTAGCACCGAACGAGACGTTCGACAATGGGGGTCCAGAGTTCCTGCCTTTTAGGAGGGCGCACACAGATATTGACGTAATCGTGTACGGTGTGTCCCTTGCGGCAATCCCAAGAGACAACTAGGGTTTGGAGAGGGCTGTAAAAGAGGCTTTCAAGGTGACCCATAAGATAGATATAGTGCCAGCAAAATTTCTGAAACCAGACTGGGCCTTCTCTAATGAAAAGTGGGCAACTTCAATCATAATCCAGGTTCCGGAAAACGAAGTAGCAAAAGTTACACTAACGGTCCTCTTTGTAGGAAAATACAAACAGTCGAACGTGATGTGGCAGTCATCGGCAACGATGCAATGCCACCACTATTAGAAGTATGGCCACCCCCAGGCAGGCTGCAAGAAGAACCTGCCCCTCTGCCCGATTTGCTCGCAACAGCACACCGAAAAAGATCATCAATGCCATGAACAGGCCTGCAGAGGGTCACGGAAGGCAATCCCAGCTTGTTGCATGATGACAACTGCCAAATGTGCCGCCTGCGAGGGCCAACACTCGGCTCGAGACCCGACTTGCCAGGAGAGGATAAGGGTGAAAGAGACTGCAAAAGAGAACTATGACTCAAGAATGGCTTCCTGGGCGGCACCACTAGGCGAGGAAGGTGTCACCCCCCCGATAAATTAGGCTGTTGGGCCAGTATGTCAGGAACAGCGCATTCAAATGAAAAGAGCAGATGGAGATTAAATGTTGTACAACACAATTGCCGTGGGAGCAATAGTGTGTTTCTTTCTTTATTTCATATTGTCAGAGGCTTTGATGTTTCCTTTGTATGTGTACAGGACCCCCCACTGTATAATGGGCAACCCCTCAGGGCCCCAGGTTACAAGTGTGTTTTTTTACCCTCACCCAAGGTACGGGTGTGTACCTATGTGGCACAGAGGACTCTGATTAGTTTTCCTTTGTTGTGGTTTCAAAGGATTTTGATATTTTATACTTGAGAATTTTTAGAAAGGAGGGACCTTTATTAGGCGACTGTCATTCCTTTGGCTTGATAAATACTTTTAACAGGAACGATAGAGGACATACAGTAACACCAGAGCTACTGTTTATCGAAACGAAAAAACCGACACTTGTGGTCCGTGATTTAAATATACACACGACCTTTAATGACCCACTACGTAATATGTAATCAGGGGAACGAAGACGGTGCGAGCACTTTATGCGGCTGGCAGTGCAGAGGGGTTTTACGATTATCAATACCCCTGGGGTCTACACGAGATTCTCAGACAATGCTACATTACACTGACCCTCTGTCATCGATTACACGCTAGCCAATTCAGCTTTATTAGAAAGGGTATCGAGATGGAGGAAACTATACCAACAGACAGGATCGGATCACATAGTCAATCTCACGGAACTGGACTCGAAGGATTTACCCCTGGCGACACCTTCTCCAGACTGGGACAAGATCAAATGGGGAGACGAGAAAGGGGTCCCCACCCCCTGGATAGAATCTTCCCTAAAAAATTATGTTGATCTCGAATACAAAAATCTGAATGACCCAGCTACGGCAGTTAAGACCTTTGAGGAGAACTTGTCGAGGTTGATACAGATGGTAAAAGGCTGGGCCCCAATGACGAGACCAAAGAGGTGGTCAAAGGCGTGGTGGACGCCAGACATAACCGGGATGAGAAGGGTTTATACCTCTGCTGCCCGGCGTGTTGAACGTGACGGAAGCGGAGTGAAGGAAAAGATTGAAACGAGGAAAGCATACCGGACTGCAATCATGAAGGCGAAGCGGAAATACTAGGATGAGTTCTTAGCCTCATCAAAGGAAAACGACGTGTGGACGGCACATCAGTTCAAAAAGCAACAGATCCCGAACTGGGTACCTGGCAAAGATAGTAATACACCAGAGGACACTGCGGCAATTATCATGAGCCACTTTTTCCCGGAAAATCAGGACCCGATATCGTCCAAACCCCATACCGTAGGGAACTTCGTTCGGCAGATAGGGTCAAACCGGTTGAGGTATGGGAGGGCTTGGAGAAGTGTAGCAACAAGTCTGCCCCCTGGCCAGATCATGTCCCTATGGGGTTTGGAAAAACATAAGTCGGCTTAACGAAAACGTACTGCCCTTGTTAGTGGACGACCTCCTAAGATGGGGGATTCACCCATCATGCCTAAAAGGGTCAATAGGCGTAATCCTGCTAAAGCCGGGAAAGAGTGACTACAGGGAATGTTTGTGCTTCAGGGTTATTACTCTAATGCAGACTTTCTCGAAGATTGCGCAACAAATAGTCAATCGACGCCTTATGACGATTGCATATAATACGGACATGTATTGCATCAATCAGACTGGAAGCCTGCCACAGAGGTCCACAGTAGATGCAGTCTTATCACTAAAAACACTAGGTCAAGGAGAGGCAATTCGCTGGAAAGAAGGTCTCAACGGTCTTCCTGGATGTGAAAGGGGTTTTTGACAACGTTAACCATAAGAAGCTCATGGGGATCGTCGAAAGAAACCAGGAGATCCCTACATACATAACTGATTCGATACGGAATTTCGTCGCTTTCTGAAAAGTTACACAGGCATATCCGGGCAGCTCACGAACAGAATATAGAATCGATCGTGGGATCCCGCAAGGCTCCCCCCTATCCCCGCTCCTCTTTATGATATATGTTCGTGGTCTACAGACGGCAGATAAGCCAGAAGAGAGCATTTCTACTTCATATGTTAACGACTTCCAGATTACGGTTGCGTCCAATTCATGGTACTGAAATTAGCGTTTGCTGAAGGGGGAGGTGGAAAGGATCAATAGTCGAGCAGAAGATCTGGACCTTTCCTTCAGTATTGCCAAGACAGAGCTGGTGCACTGGAGAACGACGAGAGAGAGGCAAGAGGTCTCCGAGTGCCCGATAAGTTTTCAATCTCACGTTATCCAGCTGGCCGGGCGAGTTGTAAAATGGCTGGGTTTTTGGTTAGGCGATAACAGAGAAACAACGACACATTTTACAAAAAGGCTGGCGCTTACACAGGCCGCTTTCTTTCGAACTCAGAGACTATCGATGCCGGGAAAAGGACTCTCACCCTACGGAGCGAGAAGATTGGCCACGGGCATCCTATTGCCAACCATGCTATACGGGGCAGAGATCCTCACCCCAAGCATCAACATGATGAATAAGATGCAGACGTTTTGGAATCGAGTCCTCAGATGGATAACCATCGTCTTCTTCTCTACCAACCTGACGGCGTTGTCGGCAGAGGTGTGTTTAGCGCCGGTCCGACTCTATCTGCTACAAGCGTTCCTAATGGCAGCAGTCCGCATAACATCTGCCATTTCAGGGAATAACATTGCGACTGTAATGCTGCCTGGGGGTTTTCCGCTTCCAGACAGCTTAAGATACCACATGAATAGGAGGAAGGCTTTCGACAGAAGTGGCGGTCTACGCCCAAAGGTTTGGCACTCAACTTCTACCACCTCGGTCCAAGTCCGACTCCCAATTGATGAAATAGGGGCTACGGCTGCTGGGATATATCAGTCAAGGCCCTTTCTGGTAAAGCCTAACCGACTCGCAATGGTTCCAGAGGACGCCGCAAAGGCGTATAACGAGGCCAGGGAGTGGGTTAGGAAAGAGGTACATAAGAGAAGGGTACAGGAGGCATACCCGGAGTACTATATATATCGACCACCGTACCGCGATTGCTGGACTTTCATGACACTTCCAAAATTCCAGGCTGGTAGGATACACCAGATGAGATTGAACAAGAGCTATCTAAGAGGGCAGGCAAGCTGGTCCAGCTAGGACCAGGATCCGACTTGTGACCTATGTCTACAGTCAGTTCAGACCTTCGAACACGTAATTACTGTTTGCACCGGCCTGGCTCGGCCAAAGGAGGGGGTAGATCTAGGAATGTTTGACATAAGCCCAGGCTCAGCCCTATT
Organism: Tuber calosporum; assembly: GCA_003316355.1. Lineage (NCBI taxonomy): Eukaryota > Fungi > Ascomycota > Pezizomycetes > Pezizales > Tuberaceae > Tuber > Tuber calosporum. The sequence goes on from QFET01012537.1 coordinate 10,791, forward strand.
GGAAAGAGGGGATAAAGGGAAAGCCTTGATGAAGGGTTTTGTTTCCTTTGTAACGCAGAATAGGTTGAACTTTCCAGTTAGGTTGGGAATTTTTCCGTTTACAAGAGACTCGGACCTGAGGTCCTGATTTTGATTTTTCGCCCTAGGGCTGATGACTTGATGTTTATGATAGTGTTTCTATTGTTATTTGTTATTTTATGGGGGAGGCGAAGTTTCTTATGTTATTGGGGTTTTTAGGCCATACCTCAGGGTGAATGCCAGGATTTTCCTGTACTTAGTACGAATAAAACCACGGATTTAACAAAAAAAAAAAAAAAGATAAGAAGATGTGTGATAACCCCCGATGGACAGCAAGGTGATTGGTATCTCTATTGGGGGAAAGAAGAGAGAACTAGCACCATGACAGCCCAAGTGGATTAGACAGCCCAAGACTGTCTGATATATCCGCAAAAAGGAGGCGAAAGAAAAAGCTTTGGAGCAAAAAGAAAGGACCGTGGGTTGGGCGGAATAATCTCCACAGAGCAGACGGCCCAATTTACCTACGGTTGTCCAGAAATTGGGGCAGCAGAGGGAGGAGGGAGGAAGTGCGTTAGGGATATTTCTGAGGAGACGAATGGGATGGGCCTTCTGTGAACTACCGTAGCACTAGTACTGCATTGCACCTTCAAGCGGGTTGGGCGGGCGGACTCCCAGCGGAGAGGACACGGGGCACTTATTGCAAGCATGTGTTTTTTTTTTTTCATCTTATCATGCGTGAGGTTGGGAGGCATGTAGGTGTGTGGAAAAAGGCAGAGAACCGCAACATATTCGGCAGGTCTAATGCCTGGCAGGAACAAGAACACAGGAACCCCATCTGTAGATTTTGTTGACTTGGAAAGGGAAAAGTGCAACCGACAGCATAATATCATACAAGGGTAGGGAACAATTAACCTGAAGCGACAGGGGTATTTTTTAGTGATTAACCTTAAATAACTGTTCAATAACTTCTTGCCGGACCCGGCATGACGCAGACAAAGTACTGTACTCGAGCACTCTGCTTGTACGAGAACTGTACGAGTACAAGTGGACGGGAATACCGTACGGTTTCGTACAAGGCAGGGATCATCCTGAAGGTAAACCTAAATTAACTGTACGAAAACATGTTACTAAGTGGAAGTACTTGTGCTCGAGAGCTCATATTATACTGTCCGAAATACGTGCCGTATCCTGGTTTCTGACAAGCCCGAGTATCAAGAATGCTTCGCAGCCCCTGAGTATAACTGAGCCCGGGCGTCAACTGTTGATAGATAGAGAGATAGATAGGTGAACTTGCATTCAAGAAAAGTGCCGGGGGCTGAGGGTGAGTGAATCGAAGGGGGGTGTGATGGCCCGTTGGCCACTTCGGCCACTCAGAGAGCATATCGTGGAGCCACTGTGGCAGGTACAGTGTCCGCATTATCGCTTTCCACCTGCAGCGAAAAGAGCCAAGGTTGGACCTTCGTCCAGTTTCACTAAATTTTGGCCAGTAAAAAAAGACTAAAATCGCCTCCTTTATGCTTACTCCTGGAGTACCGTATGTTGTGTAGGCATATCTAGTTATCTACGGGTACCTACACAAACGTTCAACTGCAGGTTAATCCTGGGGAAATTTGCAGAGTAGAATTGAGTACGCAGGGCCCAAGAGCCAACGAATTGTCCTTCCTTCTCTGCCATCGCTGGATTCGCCGCACATTCTCTACGCGCACGGCTCACCACTCCCACCGCAGCGCCCAGCCATTTTTTCATCCAGCTTCCTGCTTCTCCTCCCCCTATTATCCTGTTCCCCCCTTTGCAACGTTTTCAATCCTTTGACTGCAGGCTCTTTTTAATACCCCCCCCACCTCCGCCTTTTTCTTCTATTCCTCATTCTCGCCTCCCCCTCCCTTCCCCTTTCACCATCGTGGTATCTTTCACCAACCACATCATCCACAATGGGCAGTTCTCAGTCTGAGGACTCTTTTGAGTTTGTGGACACTCCACCAGCCTCGACACCTCAACCGGCCTCCGACTCTTGCGGTGTCAGGACTACCGACGTAAGCACTATCCAATTCCTACGATCTCCCCTTGTTGCCAAAATTGTTTCCACCCATCAATTGAGGAATATCAGAATCTGACCTTTCTACAGTATCCAACTATCGCCAATGCACCCCTCCCTGCAGAAGGTTCAGGGAACGACTCCTGGTCTAACACGCTCATGTTTGGGCTCTTGCTTGGCGTTCCCTACTACCTGAAGTACAAGGTTGGTGGCGGATTCAAGACTTTTGCCTTTTTCGCCCTGGTCGTGGATCTCCCAATCTTGGTTGGATTCTGGGTGGTCATGTCCACCTACTCACCAAGGAAGAATGAGAAAGTCAAACTCCCTGGCAAGGGAGTTGAGCACTATCTCCTGTTCCATAGACAAGAAGATGCCGTGAAATACAAAGGCAACACTAAGATTCCTATGGAGGTTTTCTACGAAATGTACTTTGAGGGCGATGTTTCCTTGAAGGGTGACTGTTTGGAGATTCTTGAACGCCGTCATGACTGGGCTACGTTCCAATTTACTAAGGGCCTTTTTAAGCACTTTTTGTTTGGCATGATTCCGGAATTGCTTGTGCACTCCCGCTCACAGGGTAAGAATCTCAACTTTATTGCCCGATTAGAGAATTGTGCTAACGTAAACAATAGACGAAGAGCAAGTTCGTGACCATTATGATCGCGGTGATGACTTTTACGGCTGGTTCTTGGGCCCACGCATGGTCTACACTTCCGGTATTATTTCGGACATCCACAAGGAGGAATCTCTTGAACAGCTCCAGGATAACAAGCTCAAGGTCGTTTGCGAAAAAATTGACCTCAAGAATGGTGATCGCATGCTCGATCTTGGCTGTGGGTGGGGTACTCTCGCTCGCTTCGCTTCCAAGAACTATGGCGCTCACGTTACTGGTATCACTCTTGGCCGCAATCAAACCGTATGGGGAAATTCCGGCCTCCGCCGTGATGGAATTGAGGAATCCCAGTCAAAGATATTGTGCATGGATTACCGTGATACTCCTATTCCCGCTGGGAGGTATAATAAGATCACTTGCTTGGAAATGGCCGAACACGTTGGTGTTAGACACTTTGGAGCCTTTTTGACTCAGGTTTATAACATGCTCGAGGATGATGGAACCTTCTTCTTGCAGATCGCCGGTTTGAGGAAGTCTTGGCAATTTGAGGTAATAAGCTTTTCCTGTCTCATTATGATTGAGGTCGCTGACATGGGGTTCCAATAGGACCTCATCTGGGGGTTGTTTATGAACAAATATGTCTTCCCTGGAGCAGATGCTTCTACCCCTCTTGGTTGGTTTGTCGATAAACTCGAAGGTGCTGGTTTCGAAATCAAGAGCATCGATACTGTCGGAGGTCAACATCTTTCATCCCATATTGCGATTGAAGCCTGGCTAATGAATTTATAGTCCACTATAGCGCTACTCTCTGGAGGTGGTACAGAAACTGGATGGCAAACCGCGAGAAGGTTGAGGCCAAGTATGGAAGCAGATGGTTTCGCATCTGGGAGTTTTTCCTTGCCTACTCGAGCATCATCTCTCGCCAGGGTAGTGCTACTTGCTACCAGATTGTTCTCCACAAGAACTTGAACGCTTTCCACCGTGTTGAGGGCATTCGCACCCAATACCAGCTCTCCGGAGCTCTTTCTGTTGAGAGGGATTGAGGTTCTGTTTTGTCTTGCATGTGAAATTTCGGATGGTAGTTGGTTCCCAGATAGTGGGATAGGTGAAAAAGTTTTGTTAACATACACGGGTATATAGACGGTGGTAATGCGCTTCCCATGGAAAGGTGAAATGTGCAGTGTTTAGAATTGTCAATGAATGCAAACATTCAATTCTGTGTAATGTTTAATAATATTGTAAATACGTGAATTAGAGATGCGCTGACATTAAGTAACTGGAGTAGTGATTGATATCTGGGGTTAACATCTTGAGTAATGTGACGGCATTTGCCAAGGTTGCTCTTACAATGTGTTGCACTCACCTGGTTTGTCAATGTCTGATAATGGTTTTTCTCTTTCCTGTTGAATTACAGTAAGCCATTGATACTTGTGTTGTTTTGTCCGAGGGCGTGCCCTCGCGGTTGCCGCGTCCTGGTAGTACACGGGGTCAGTAATAATTGGAAAACTTTCTCCCGATCCCATACAAATCGCGATAGAGACAAGCTTATGTTTTCTGATTTCTAATGACCCCCCTCCCCAAGTATGATAGTAATATAATAACTACACAGTATTCTATGTGGGGTCTAGGGAGAGGTGGAAAGGATCAACAGCCGAGCAGAAGACCTGGACCTTTCCTTCAGCATCGCCAAGACAGAGCTGGTACACTGGAGAATGCCGAGAGAGAGGCAAGAAGTCTCCGAGTGCCTGATAAGTTTTCAATCTCACGTTATACAGCCGGCCGGGCGAGTGGTAATATGGCTGGGTTTTTGGTTAGGCGATAACGGAGAAACAACGACACATTTTACGAAAAGGCTGGCGCTTACGCAGGCCGCTTTCTTTCGAATTCAGAGACTATCGATGCCAGGAAAAGGACTCTCACCCTACGGAGCGAGAAGATTGGCCAAGGGCATCCTATTGCCGACCATGCTATACGGGGCAGAGATCCTCACCCCAAGCATCAACATGATGAATAAGATGCAGACGTTTTGGAATCGAGTCCTCAGATGGATAACCAACGCCTTCTTCTCCACCAACCTGACGGCATTGTCGGCAGAGGCGTGTTTAGCCCCGGTCCGACTCTACCTGCTACAAGCGTCCCTAATGGCAGCAGTCCGCATGACATCTGCCATTCCAGGGAATAACATTGCGACTGCGATGCTGCCTGGGGGTTTTCCGCTCCCAGACAGCTTTAGATACCCCACGAATAGGAGGAAGGCTTTCGACAGAAGTGGAGGTCTACGCCCAAAGGTTTGGGACTCAACATCTACCACCTCGGTCCAAGTCCGCCTCCCAATTGATGAAATAGGGGCTACGGCTGCTAGGATATATCAGTCAAGGCCCTTTCCGGTAAAGCCAAACCGACTCGCAATGGTTCAAGAGGACGCCGCGAAGGCGTACATCGAGGCCAGGGAGTGGGTTAGGAAAGAGGTACATAAGAGATGGGTACAGGAGGCATACCCGGAGTACTATATATATCGACCACCGTACCGCGATTGCTGGACTTTCATGACGCTTCCGAAATTCCAAGCTGGTAGGATACACCAGATGAGATCGAACAAGAGCTATCTAAGAGGGCAGGCAAGCTGGTCCAGACAGGACGAGGATCCGACTTGTGACTTATGTCTACAGTCAGTTCAGACCTTCGAACACGTGATTACTGTTTGCCCCGGCCTGGCTCGGCCAAAGGAGGGGGTAGATCAGGGAATGTTTGACATAAGCCCAGGCTCAGCCCTATGGGAAAGAGGGGATAAAGGGAAGGCCTTGATGAAGGGTTTTGTTTTCTTTGTAATGCAGAATAGGTTGAACTTTCCAGTTAGGTTGGGAATTTTTCCGTTTACGAGAGACTCTGACCTGAGGTCCTGATTTTGATTTTTGCCCTCGGGCTAATGACTTGATGTTTATGATAGTGTTTCTATTGTTATTTGTTATTTTATGGGAGAGGCGAAGTTTCTTATGTTATTGGGGTTTTTAGGCCATACCTCAGGGTGAATGCCAGGATTTTCCTGTACTTAGTACGAATAAAACCACGGATTTAACAAAAAAAAAAAAAAAATTCTATGTGGGGTCTACCGAGGGTAGGCGCGATGACGCCATATTATTTGTGGGCTGTGATGGCAAACACCACTGACGGGCGATTAATGCGTACCGAATACGAGTGATTCGTCCTCCCATTCCTTTCCGTTCGTTCCTCACGTTTGTTTCTTTTCTACTTGAATTATTCTAGCAATACTAGAGCTGCTCTGCCTGTATACCCTACTACTACCACCGCCGTCACAATGACCTCCCAACTTGCGACACTCTCCCAAATGTTTCCATGGATCAAGACGCCCCTCGTAGTCTCCGCCCCTATGCGCATGGTCTCAGGCCACAGACTAGCAGTCGAGGTTTCCAAAGCCGGGGGCATAGGCTTTTACGGACCAGGCTACGATGTAGACCCCGTCCCGGCCGCTCTCCAAGCTGCTCGGGAAGCCTTTGCCCTGTCAGATCCTGTAGAGGTACTACCCATTGGCGTCGGCTTCCTCATATGGAAAGCACCGCTGGAGCCAGTGCTCGATGCACTGAAGACGTACCGCCCTGCGGCGGTCTGGCTATTCGCGCCGAAGGACGAAGTTCAGATGCAAGATTGGGTGTATGCGATCAGGAGGAGCGCTCCGGGTATGAGTATCTGGGTGCAAGTCGGCAGCCTCGCGGAGGCAGAGTCGGTCGTTCGGTTGGATGTAGATGTGTTGGTACTCCAAGGGGGGGACGCGGGCGGTCATGGGATTTCCGGGCGTAGGGGAAGTGTCATGCAGCTTGTGCCTGAGGTTGTAGACGCGCTTAGTGGGAATGGTCAAGGGAGTAAAGTGCCAGCTGTTTTGGCCGCCGGCGGAATTGTGGATGGGCGGGGGGTCGCCGCGGCATTAGGGTTGGGCGCGCAGGGGGCTGTGCTCGGGACTAGGTTTATTGCTTCTCCAGAGTCCGAGGCGCACGCCAGACTCCGGGGAACTGTGGTTGGGGCTAGGGATGGGGGGAGTGGGACTGTTAGGTTTTTTCACCTATTCTGACCGTTTGTGTGGGGTATGGGACTAATGGGAGGGCTACGATAGGACAAGGCTTTACGACGAACTTCGTGGGACGGGAGATTGGCCGGAGCAGTACGATGGCAGGGTCATTGCCAATGATACGTTTCGGGATGACGTTAAGGGGTTGTCGAGGCTCAGGAATAAGGAGCTTTATTATGTCGCAATGAAGGCAGAGAAATGGGAGAGGCTGGTCGTGTTTGCGTATGTTGCTTCCCTATTCTGAATGTTTGGCAGTGAAGTGGAGCGAGTAAGTGAGTGAGTGAGTGCTGATGGAGTAATTTGTAGTGGGACTGGAGTGGGATTGGTAAGGGAGATATCACCTGCGCAGAAGATTGTGGAAGAGGTTAGAGGTGAGGCTGTTGCTATTATTGAGCGGTTGGGGAAGGCTTATGCTTCGTGATGGCGGTTTTATGGTAGGGGGTGGCTTAGTGCTGTACTGGTATCCAGAGACTTGAGTTGATGATTTACGCAGCGCTATATTATGAAAATAAACTCCGTTTAATCGTGCAACAGCTTGTTCCCAATTGCTCGGATGCGAGCCCTCGCCTCGCCGTTAAACAAAATCCTCATGCATACAGAAAACTCACGATCCATCCACAGAACAAATACCTACTCCCTCCTATGCCTTTTTTCTACCTATGGTATCGAACTATTCTTCCCCCCCGAATCGCCCATCATCCCCTACTACAACAGGCAATCGTGCCCTACCATACCGGGACAGAAGCCTCGTTAGCCCAAGCTCATCCCTGCCTCCTCGATCGATATCTCATATAACCCATTGAAGCAGTGGACCTGTTTGTGCAAACTTGACGACACTTAGTCCACAGTGGCCTATTTTTATTTCCCCAGAACCAAGATAGCCTGACTAAGCTTCTGTACAAGTACGTGGGATAAGTACCGTAAGGAGTTTACCGACGCTTTGTCCTGGGACTGTGATAGGTTTGTAGTAGTGAGGGGGATTGGGGGATCGGTTATGGTATGATACCTTCGACTTTGGGCACTGGTGCGGGAACTGATATCGTTCGGTTGTTGGGCGTTGGGGGTTAACTTATGGGTTTGATGGAAGGAAAAGAGTAGTACTTTTGGATGGGTACGTACCGTAACATAGTATGGATGATGAATTAATGGGTTAATAAACCTTGCTTTTTTTGCTGGGTTGGTGGTATATTTAGTTGCGCCCTCTATCCCGAACTCTTCCATGGTCATGAGGAGTCTCCCATCGCCTGTGCCCTTGCCGGTATGACAACAGGCCCTGCGTGATTTTAGGGGCAACTGCATAGTCACTGCTAACACTGGTTAGATTTAACTAATGGCCATACAAATTTTTGCTGAGGTCGGTTTTTTCTTGGGCGGTTGTTTCCCTTGCGTGGTCAAACGGGGCTAGTGAGGAATGACAAATTGTAAGCTTGTGCGAAGGGCATAGGAATATCTGACCCCAGGAGTCTCTTTGTGGCTTCAAACCATCCCGTTCAGACGCTCGTGAACATCATCCTCTGATCAGTCGAGTGACAACAGGTGATCGCAATACCGCCAAGCCAGCCAGCCATATCCTGCCACCCATATTCCACTACACTTCCTGCATCCCACCCGCCGGCACCACCACCCCGGTTTCGGCCTCTGCTATCCACCATGAAAATCCTAACAGCAAACTACCTTACGTGCGCGCTTCGCGCCTGCAAATCCCAACCGAATTCCTTCCCTCTTCACTTCCGCGATGCGGAGCTGCAGCAAGACTCCTTGCCATTCAACGCGGCCTTCATCACTAACATCCTTCCCCGGATAGACTGGTCCGCCCTCCTGACCACCGCGGCCGAGCTGGGTTTTGCCACTTTGCCAGCGGAAAAGCCGGCCGTGGTGGATGAGAGGGCTGGCATGGAGTTGCACCGGATTTTGATTGAGGTTTGTTGGTCCCTTTGGGGAAGGGGTGGTGGAGGGCTAATGGGGAAAGTAGACTCAGGTTATTGAGGGCAAGTTGGTATGTGGAAATTGCGGGCATGAGTATGCGATACATCAGGGGATTGCGAATTTTTTATTGCCTGGGCATTTGGGTATTCCTCTCAGTCCTGTTTGTTTGGGGTGGGGTGGTCGCTGATATCTACGCACCGGCATAGTATGAGCATATATAAACGTTGATGGGTATGACACATTCTATGAAATGACGGCCAGAACAAAATTTTTTTTAGTAAATAGTTCAAGGCCCTCAATTCCATCCACGATATCTACACCTTCCCCTCTCCCCACTCTAGCTGTCCATCCTGTTCGTATAACACCAGATAGAATCAAATAATCAAAGCCCACAGCAGACACCATCAGGAGTGAAAAAAACACAACAAAAAACCCGTACAACAATACATACTGTATGTTGAAATATGGTACATAAGAATCCGCTCGCTTCCCTCACTCTAACCCTCCCTCACATACTCCCCCTGCACACCTCGTGCGCGCGTGTGAAATTTCTTTTTGATACATTTCACTAGACTCTCACCATATGCCTCACGACAGCAACTCCATACTAACTTGCTTGCGGACCCCCACCGCCGCTCGGGATAGCACCCATGCACTAAGACCAACTCCACGAAACACACACACACTTGTTTAAGTAAACCCACGTGTGGTCATGAAGGGTGAAAAAAAAAAAGAAGAAAAAAAGAAGAGGAAGCTTTGGTACAGGAAGCGTGAAAAAGAGAGGTAAGCCGGCAGGGTTTGGAAATAGGAGTCATGAAGGCAAAGGAACGGGAAAAAAAGAGGGGAAGAAAAAAAAACCCCCTAAGAAAAACTTTTTAAATACCCCCTTTGGCAGGCAATCACGTATCATACCTTGCAGTAATGATAGAAGGAAAAGAGGAAAAAAGGAAATGTGGAAACCCAACCCAAGCCCGGAAGAATAGAATGCAATCGTGTAAAAAGGACCCGAAAAAACAAGGATAAACGGCAGCAATTGATATAACAGCAATGGCACCGATTTATTAGATGAGATGGGGAGGGAGACGAGGTAATGAAGAACGGGAAGAACGCTAATTGAGGAAACCTTTACAACCACTTGATCCACACAGACATGGGATCCTCTCCTCGCTCTCGAGCTCGCGTTCGAACTTGTAGTCGTATGTGAGTTCCTCGTCTGGCAGTGCAATGGTTAGCATGTATACACCATAGCAACGGGGAGGGTGAGCATTGGGCTGAGAGAGGGGCTTGTACTTTCGCGAATATCCCTCAATGCATAGATGACAATTCTCTTGCTTCCCTCAACTTTGATAATCTTCGCGGTGCAATTAGGAGTACAGCTATGGTTGATAAACCTGGCTATACCACCCGCCTTGGTGGCATCGATAACAGTCGTGTCGTCAATACGGAAAAGGTAGGAACTGCCGATGCCGCTCTTGAGATACTTCTTCTCCCGCATGTCCGCCACCTGCTGTCTAATGATTTCGCCAACGTATTCGATGATCATGTCGCCGGCAGAGATGTTCTCCATCGCGTATAGACCCCAATTATGAATGGCGGATCGAGCAAACTTGACAGGCTTCTTGCGCTTCTTGAGCTGATTGAAGCGCATAACGTCCGTGTCAGAGGAGAGCATCTGCTTTTGATTGTTCAACCCAACAACGAGACGGCGGTTGTTAACACGGTTCATACGTGAGGTTGAGGAAGGATTCTTTGCAGTGCTGGGGGCAGTGGCTGCCGTAGCTTCTTGGATATTGCTTGCTGCTGATTTGACCTTTGCCGCGAGCTGGAGGCGATGGGGAAGATACATTGACTTTTCGGCTTCTGGGACGCGGCGATATCCTTCGGTACGAGCACAACCCGTAGGATTGGGTCGATAAAATCCCTCGATTTTCTCTTGGCTGCGGATGATGCCTGCACCAAATATTAGCACAGTGTGGTAAAGGGAGAAGAACAGCAGAAGAGACTCAGCCAATGAGACTTACTTTGGTTTTGCGCGAATTTCAGTTGTTTTTCCTTATAGGCCCAAGCTTGTACGTTGCCCAAATCTGCCGGTTCCACAGCCGCCAGGGCTTGAGTTAAAAACTTGAAGTCTTCAGCGTCCTTAACGAGATTTTGCAAGCCGTCAATATCAAGGATGGCGTCTGGGTCGTCCTGGACTGTGACCATTGGGCCTTCCGTTGTAGAAACACCCCATGAAACCTCAATGTCCATTCCGGCCATTTCACTATCGTGTTCCTCATCATCCGCATCGACGGACGGGAGAGCCAGAAGATCCCTGTTGGTTCTGGATTCTGTAGTCTTAATCTTTTTACGGGACTCTCTGGAGTGGGCAGTCCAACTGGGGATCTCAATCTCTGGACGCCGAAAATCGTCTTCCTCATCTAGCACATTGATGAGTTCACTCTCAGGTTTGGGATCCGCCTTGGAAAACACCATCTCATCCTCGTAGTCTTCACTATCGCTCTCGACAGCTCGAGATCTATTTTTCGAGATTGGCCTTGGCTGCGTAGTGGTAGTGGATGCGCGATGTGGAGTGGTAACAGCAGGATCCTCATCTACTTCGTCCTCCATATACACCTCACCATCTTCATAGGGCTCGGGGTGGTCAATTCGGGGTTTCTTAAGATCATGTAAGCCCTGTGACCCATCACCTTTCTCAAGACCCTGATCCTCGTCATCTGTAGAAACAGCAGTATCCCTAAGCTTGGAAGTTGGCCCAACGCTTCTCTTCCGTTTTCGATATCCTTCGGTTGTTGAAGGTGCAACACTAACAGAATCGTCATCCCCGGTGTCTAGGGATAAGGCGCGAGACCCCCGAGAAGCTGGTCTATTCTCGGTAATAGTTGATTCATCGTCTGACCCGGCGTCGGAATTATACTGGTTCAATCGATGCGCCAAAGGTCGGGCATCCGCCTTGGAGAGTTTCGTCCTAGATCCGTGTAATAATGGAGATGCTTCCGGTGTGCTTGAATCATCTGCCTTTGTTAATATTCTCTTTTTAAATCGCGGCAGCGCAGTCGGCTTTTGTGGAGCGGACTTTGCTACCACCGAGGTTAGTTTTTCGGTGGATTTGAGCGCCAAGGTAGGTAAGAGCGCAGTCGGTGAACGGATGCTTGTTTCCAAAGAAACAGCTAGAACTTGGCGACTACCTGCAGTAATTCCTTGTGGTTCTTCCTCCTCCACCTTACGTCGCTTATTAAGCCTCCCCACTTCGAGGGAGTCGTAAATCGTTGGGGCAGCCAAGCGTTTCCTCAGATCTTTCATCAAAACTAATTTCATATCCTTCATTAGAGCATTAGTTGCTTCTGCAACAAGCTCATTAGGTACCATTTTCCTTGGCTCGGGCCGGGCTACCGGGGGTGGAGATGGTGACCGATGACTGCCAGGGTGTTTTTCCATTATCATTGTGTAGGAGAATAACCTGTCTCCATCGCAAACTTTAAAACAACGCTCCATATCCCGTCGCTCCCAAAACACAACATAAAACCCAGTTCTATCCCAGAAGATGTCCTTCAAGCCAAAGTTTTTTAACCGACCGTTAAGGTGCCGAACATAGCGCTCATCTCCGGGGATGCACCGCGAAGTGATGAATATATAGGGCAATCTCCCGATATGGTCGAGTGCCCTGTAGTTCTCAGGCCTCAGCGCTAGGGCCGGACGCTGATCCCGGCTCCGATCGTTGCCCCGGTCGTCGCTCCTGCTCTCTGTCCGGGAGTCTCTACGGGAGGGCGAATTCCCACGGGCACTCGGCGAGCGCGGTCTCAAACCCGGTTCCACGTAGTTTAGGTTGAGCGGTTGTTTGAGACGATTCTTCTCTGCCTCTGCCTCCTTCCGCCGCTTCTCCTCAAGTATTCTCCCAGTCAGTTTTTTACACTTAAGTCCATCTCTATCCAACTCTACCCGAACTTGCTGAATTCCGACTCTTGAACCGTTAACTGCCTGTGCTGCTTTTTTTGCAGCCTCATGAGCTGGAGATCTGGACCTCGGACTATCTCGATAAATGATGGAACATATTCCCAAAGAACCGCCGGTCGCAGGGTCAATCTGAATCTCCAGTGTTTGAATATCCCCGTGGGGTCTAAAATGCATTGAGATTTCTGTCTCTGTTGTGAGGGGAGATAATCCTGTAATCAAGATCTGGGAGGGTGGACCAGGTCCAATATAGTTCTCATCCCATTTCCATCTCGTCCTATAAAGCCCTTGTGACCGAAGACGCTTCTTGCCAGTCTTTGGGCCATCGGTGTACCGTTCAACCTCCAATCGGGGATCTGTCACAGGGGTTGTAATCTAGAACCGTTAATGAACACGAGCCCCATTAATGAGGCGCGATGACGATCCCACAACATCGGAACAGGAAGAGGAAAAAAATATATAAACACATACCCCTTCTCCATCCCAGCGCAAAATTGGTTCCTTACTCCTCTTTGGGACACCTTTCTTCTCTAAGAATGGATCATACTTGACTTTCCAGTTTCTCCGTGAAAGGTCGGACTTGATAGCTGGGGGTGTGCTCTTTGGAGTCAGGGGAGCTGGTGGAGGAGGAATTGGGGGTGGTGGTAGTGGATACGATTCCCTGGTACTTGCGGATTGAGCTGCCAATTTGGGGGGAGGGTGGTCGCCCTTTGTAGCTGCCCCAGCGGGCGGACTAAGTAATGGCGGAGGAGGCGAGGAGCTAGTTGTTGTTGGCGTGAGAGTCGATGTTGTGACCAAGTGCTCGGAAGGTAATGAAACACCGACAGAAATTGGAGCACAAGAGCTAGAGTGACTGCGGCCCAGATTAGAAACGGAAATAGCATTGGATTCCCTATCGTAATCATCAGGAACATTGCGAGCCCTTCTCTCTTGCTTCTCAGCCAGTGCTTTCTTCTTTTCCTTCTCCGCCAGAACCGAGGGGGCTGCAGGGAAGAAGTCGGCATAGCCTGCGCGCGACATTGTGGGGATCCTAGGGAAGAGGTCGCATCTACAGAAGGGTCGGCTGTATTAAACGAAACCTTGGTAGATGAAGAGAACGACAGGCGAAACTTGGGAAGGGTATGATGGTTGACAAAGCCAGGAATGAATGAGGCGAGAAGAAAAACACTAATAAAGCTAGTCGCGTGGGCAATGGAAGGGTAAAG
>QFET01012543.1:0-15435 GCA_003316355.1 Tuber calosporum
CGATCTCTTGTTCCTTCCTGTTTGGATTCCATTACTTGTTTTGTTAGCTCCATCCTGTCTCTTTAAACCCTCTGTCTTTGGAATATGGTTATCTTGGTATGCTGCCTCTTTTAGCATGTTTGTTGAACAGGATGTTTGCACTTTTGTTTTGTTTTCCTAGTTACAATCTTTTGTATTTAAAGAGCCTGCAATCCCTTAAGGATTCGGACTCTCAAGCCTCATAGGACTATCATCTTTAATACTACAGGTTGAACGGTCACTCTATTAGTTCCATACCTTTTACCTAGTCTATTGAAGACCTATCCATCGACGCTTCTCCCCCTATCCTAATAGTATCTTCAGAGTCCCTTTGGGATTCTCGAGATACTTGGGAATAGGTTATATCATCTGTGTTGGTTGATGCTTCAAAAAGCTGCTTAAAGCAATTCTTGAATTCTTGGAGGGAGGGTTCGTTGTCTTCAAACTCATCCATAAGGTTGAGGTAGGCACTATGTGCTCGTTTTTCTGTATAGGTGCCATAGTAGTCCACTACATCCTCAGTGTCATCAAGGACATCATACTTAGAAAAGTAATTCTTAACCTCCCTAAACCTGCACTTGAGTTTGTCTGGTTGTAGATCATTGCTTTCTCTACTGAACTTGGATAGTTGTGGAAGCTTGATCTTTGGTTTCCTTGGAGAGTCTGGAGCGTCAACCATCACCCTAGATACTGGCGGAAGTGCTGGCGGGTGTCTGGGAGTTTCTGGTTCTTTCCCTTTTCCCTGAGATACTGGTGGTGGTCAAAAGGGTCTTGGGGAGTCTGGGAATCCGCCAGGTGGTGTCACGCTTCTTGAGGGTACTGCAGGGTGTGGTAGGGTTCCAAAGACTATCTCCAAGATGCTTCTGGTTCTTCGTCTAGATTCTTGGGCTGTCTCTGTTCCCTGAGTTTCTCTTTGAATGATTTGCTCTGCTGTAAGGTCCTCTTCTGAGTCTGTATCAAGGTCTCCTGGTTGTAGGGAACTTTGTCTAGGTATAAGTGTATCATCACCTTCTCCTTCTGGGTCTGTATCTGGGTTATTCCCAAGTCTGCTGGGAGATCAGGATATCCTTCCAGTCCTAGTGGTCTGACTTCTTCTTTCTGTAATGATAAATGTAGCGCCTGAGCCGGTAGTGTCTCCCTGCCACTCCTGCTTCTAACTAGTTATCAATAAAAGGGAAGGGTGACCAATCCTACCCACTGTTCTCAATCCTGAGAACCAGATATCACCTGCTGAGGTGAAAAAAATGTAACAGTCGCTAGCCTGTGTGAACGGTTATACAATAGAGCCTAAGCGGTAGTCTGCTATCACTTTGGTGTTCAGGGGAGACCTGCTGAGAGGCTAAGACAATGGGAGTATAATAGAATAGTTTATAGAGTGAAGGGGAACAATAGGATTGCCATTCAACCAAGTGTATCCACTGTCTAGGCATCTGTCTGAAGTCTCAAGTCTCCTGCTACCCAGGAGACCACTCTTAAATACATGATATCTTTCCTGCAAGAGCTGAGACTCTGGAAACTTGCAGCCACTATCATTACTAGTGAGTGTACAGCTACAGGAACTCTGTGGTCCTGCCAGAGTCCTGGAAAACCTAGGGCTTTCCCAGGATACTGCCTCTATCCTACCGCCAGTATAGATGACCTGTTCCTTCCCTTGGAACTCCTGAGGCATAATCCTGCCGATCCTCTAAAACATACAGTATTCAGGACGCCGGATTCTAGAGATTCCGGTAGGGAAATCAAATACAACAGAAATCAAATCAAATGAAGGTAATTTGACAAAGGAAAGGCTAACGAGAGTGGGAATAGAGGTACCGGAACATGTACAGATATTACACCTATGTGGAAGGAAAGACTCCAGCCACCAGGAATGGCTGGGCAGAATTCCTAGCGACTCTACACATCCAATTCGGTTACATGGATGCCAGAGAAATGGCAAGAAACAAGATTGGATAAATCAAGTAAGGGAACCGGGATATGACGGATATCTGGAATGAGTTGCGACTATTGGCAACAGAGGCAGAATACGCCGAAGCAACCTTGGGATGGGCCTTCCTAAGAGGCTTACACAGAGAAGTTCAGAACATATGGGCCATGAGGGCTCAAGACTTTATGACAACTGAGGAAATGGCGGTATGTGGCATTAATCAGGAAAACCTCTTGGAAGTTATCAAACATGTGCAAGGAAGGTCAATACCAAAACATATGACAACGTCAGAAATTACAACCGCACCTTCAAGATCCAACGACTGCGGGAGTCTCGTGGGGACCCAATGGACCTAGATGCGACTAGGCGAAGACCAGCCCATAACATATCAAAGACTGAATATTAGAGGAGACGAAACAACAATCTGTGTATGACATGTGCAAAGCCAAGACACATGATAAGAAACTACACCAACCCGAAGGAGGAGAAACAATACCCGGTGAGGACTGTCAGTAGAGTTCAGAACCCACGATGGAAACAAAGAACAACGATCCGCGAAAAGGACCTAGAAAGTGAAAAGAACGATGAGGGAAAAGACCACGGTCCCCAGTCAGCAATGGTCAGAGAGAGAAGGGGAAAGAGAAACCCATCGAGATACGAAACTTCTACGTGGCACTAAACAACACGGAATCATTGGAACACGAAAATGACCATGTTATGGTAAGAATGCGACTACATGGCAGAGAAAAGATTATCAGCATGAATGGGATGATTGACTCAGGAGCGACTGAGGTCTTTATTAATAAGGAGGTATGCGAAAAGTACGGCATGTCTATGGCGAAAGCCAAACAACAACGCGAGATTTACCTGGCGGACGGCAAACTCAGCAGGATGGGTCCAGTTACTCATACGACAACAGTACCTATGGACATCTGTAGCTATAGGGAAATGATTACCTTCCAAGTGGCAAACTTACAAAACCATGAAGCAGTTAATGGAATGCCATGGTTGAGAGAACATAGCCTTGCAATTGATTAGGGAAAGGGCAGCATCACTTTTGATAGTGAGAGATGCACGACCTGGTGTTTAAAGGAGTCACCACGGGTCTTCACAGTCCCAGAAGCGGAAGCCCTAGAGGAGAACTTAGATATGAAGTTCTCAACAGTCCAGGCAAAAGAGGAGCAACGGATCCTAGTCAGAAGGATGACTAATAAGGCGAAAATGCCGAGAAAAGGCTCAGTAAGAATGGCAGGACACGACCTGTACGCTAGCGGATGAGCAACGATACGAGCCAAAGGGCAAGAAGTTATCCGAACCAGAATAGCTATCGGATTACCACAGGGCACTTGTGGGCGCTTGCACTACGAAGTGGGTTAGCAGTCATGAATAGGCTTACAACTAATGCGGGTATAATAGATGTAGATTATACAGGTGAACTGAAGGTAGTCATAGTGAATCTCAGGGACGAAGACTACACAGTCAACTCTGGTTACAGGATGGCACAACTGATATGTGAAAGATACATAGACAGGGGATGCAAGCAAGTCAAGAACTTGCAAATACTAAAGGAGAAGAGAAAGAATTCGGAAGTACGGACCACAAAACAGACTGGGACACAAACGAATCTGAGGTTACCCGGGAAGAAACAAAAACGGACGAGAAACGAATCGAGATCTGCGAGATCTCGGCTCAAGCCTTTGGCAAGTTCTACAGAAGGGGAGAGATCACAGGCTTCCTCAAGTGAAACCAGGAGGACGGCCAATGCGATTTGAAGGCAATGAATGTGAGTACCGAACTGGGTTATAAGGCCAAAAAGTATCAAGGGAAAGAACCCTTGGAGCGGATGATACCAGAGGTATATCACCAATACCTGGATATCTTTGAAGAGAAAGAAAAGACCACGTTACCACCTTACAGAGAAGGAGTGGACCACGAGATTAACCTAGAAAAAGGATAGACAATACCAGCAAAGAGGTTATATCAACTAAGAGCGCCGGAACTGGAAGAATTGAGAAGCTATTTGACACAGAATCTGGAAAGAGGATGGATACGAGACTCCTTCGCAGAAACAGGAGCACCCATCCTTTTCGTCAAGAAGAAAGACCGAATATTAGGACTATGTGTGGATTACCGGGGACTTAATGAAGTCATTAAAAAAGATCAGTACCCACTACCACTCATCGGCGAAGCCCTAGATATGCTAGACAGTGCCCGATACTTTATAAATCTTGATATTAAAGATACATACCAAAATGTGGGAATCAAGAAAGGAGACGAGTGGAAAACTACATTCGCGACACGATACGGAACTTACAAATACTTGGTAATGCAATTCGGCTTGACCAACACACTGGCAACATTCCAGAGATGTAACAATCAAAGGTTACACTGAATCTTGGATATATGCTTCATAGTATATTTGGATAACGTACTGGTGTTCTCAGAAACAATGGAACAACACCAGAAAGACGTGCGAAAGATCCTGGAAGCAATTAGAAAATCTGGAATGAGAATCAAGCCAATTAGGTGTGAATTCCACAAGACAGAAGTGGAATACTTAGGATTTATTATTGACCAAGAAGGAGTCCAGATGGATCCTATCAAGACGGCAGCCATATAGGTATAGGCAATTCGGAAGAACAAGACCGATATCCTAAGATTCATGAGATTCTGCAACTTTTACCGAAAATTCATCATGGGGTTTAGCAGAACAGCAAAGCCTCAATACAATCTGACAAAGAAAAATGCAAAATGCAAGTGGGGAACAGTGGAAGGTGAGGCGTTCAATACAATGAGACAAAAAATAACCTCGGTACCAGTACTTACCCATTACAATCCAGAAAGAGAGATCATGATCGAAACAAATGCATTGAAGTATGTCTTTTCGGTAATTTTATCGCAAAAGTGCGATGACTAGAAATGGCGGCAGGTGGCATTCCGATCAAAGACAATGACGAATGCGGAATGCAACTACGATATTCATGACAAAGAACTATTGGTCATAGTACAGAAACTCAAAGAATGGAGAAGATATATGTTGGGAAGCCATCACAGAACAAGGATCCTCATTGACGATAAGAACTTGGTTCCTTTCACGACAACAAAAGATCTTAAAGAATGACAGATCTGGTAGAGCGACAAGTTAAGCCAATATAATATACGGATCGAAAATCGGCCGCAAAAGGAACGTGGCATACCAGACGCATTGACAAGGAGAAGTCAAGATGTGCCAGAAGAAGATAACGACAGGATCAAACAGAAACAAAGGATCCTACTACCACAGGAAAAATACTTTGAGGAGATAAGAATACAGGAAATGAATACGGTTAGCTTTCCAGGAGAAGAGATAAAGAAGCTTAAGGAACAAAGTGAGAAGGATCCCCACATACAAGAGATAAGGAAAGCATTGGAACAAGGAATAAAAGAAATGAAGGATGTAGCCCTGGGGCTATGTCGGTGGAAGGATGATTGCCTATGGTACCAAGACAAAATATGGGTACCAGAAGAGGAAGAGATAAGGACGGAACTTATCAGAAGGAATCACGACTATCTGCAGGCTGGGCATGGAGGAACTGCAAAAAGTACGGAACTCATAAAAAGCAGTTATTACTGGCCTGGAATGCGAAAGACGATCAAGAGATATATCAAAAATTGTGACATTTGTTAAATAACGAAAGCATCCCGACATGCTCCGTATAGTCAACTACAAGCAAACGAGGCACCAGATAAGCCACAGAAGTCGATATAGATGGATTTTATCATGAATTTACTAGAATCGGACGGCATCAATGCTCTCTTGGTAGTCATCGTCAGACTGACAAAAATGAGTCATTTTATTGCATGTCGGAAAAATATGACTACAAAACAATTCGTGCAAACCTTTGCAAAAGATATCTTTCAGTTACATGGACTACCGCACGATATCATCACCAATAGGGGAACACTAATCACCTCTGACCTATGGAAGGAGACAGTCCAGAGGTTAGGAATCGAAATAAAACTGAGCACGGCGTACCACCCACAAAGAGATGGACAAACTGAAAGAACCAATGCCATCCTGGAACAATACCTGAGAGCATACGTCAATTATCAACAGGGTAATTGGAACGAACTATTACCTTTTGCGGAGTTTGCATACAATTAGGACAACAAGAAACAATTAGGACAACAGCATTTTTTGCAAACTACGGACAACACCCGAAACATGACGCAAGTGGTCATCAGATACCGGATCGGAAGATACTGGGGAACGAAATGAACCAATGGTACGATACCATACGCAAGGAAATGCTTTCCGCACAACTTCGACAGAAAGAAAATTACAATCAACACAGAAAACTCAATCCGAATTTGAAATCAGGAGACATGGTATGGTTCCTACCAAGGAATGTAAGGACTACAAGACCTTGCAAGAAACTTGATTACAGAAAGATGAGGCCCTTCAAGATCTTGGCAAGAGTGAGGAACAGTGCATATAAGCTGGACTTTCCCCCATCCATGAAAATACACCACACTATCCACATCTCACTTCTCGAACTCTACCAAGACCAAAGATTCCCATCACAAATCCAGTTACCTCCAGCACCAATCGAAATCGAAGGAGAGACAGAATATGAACTTGAGGAAATAGTGGATTCACGACTACATTACGGAAAACTGCAATATCGAGCGAAGTGGACAGGATATTCTCCTGATCACGATAAAGTTTGGTACCCAGCAGAAAACTTCGAACATGTGGAAAATGCAATCAATCACTTTCACGAACGATACCCAGATAAACCAAGGCTCGGAAGAAATCAAACAAGAAGCAACGAACGACTGATGGGGAGTCACAATGCGAGATATAACTCCAACAAGCCCAGGTTATGCGACGGTAGAGGACTGGTAAAAGGCATCATAAGACAACACAATGAGCTGGACGGTATGCTATGACGAGCATTGCAACGTCCATAGAGGAGACAAGGAAAGGACCAGTTACTGGCCAAAACAACCACATGCAGAGACGAGATGGTAGGAGTGTTACCGAAATTATTTTCGAGCCCACCTGGATGTGAAGATCCAGGTGGATACTACCCTAAGGCAGGGGTAAAAGAGAAGAACTGAGCAGGAAGGATGCTCAGCGCACGAAAACCAGGAGGGGAAGATTGGACAGGGCTGAAAAAACCCGAAATGAGGACACAGAAAGCCAACACACACAGGCAGATATCGAATGCCTCCATAGAAGGATTTCGGGTTTGGAAATACAACTGGATGGACCCCAAGGAACGATTAGACTCCAAGAGGAGATCCTCGAAGCTCAACAAGCCACCATTGCGTACAAAAAATGAACTATCGAGGTGGCAGACCTGACATTGGAGATGGTCAGGAAACAGTTACGCACAACAGAACAAATTTTATGGAAGTTCCGTCACGAGGTGAGAAGATTTGGGAACCAAGTAATGAAACTTGACGAATAGCTAGATGGGACTCAAGCTGAGGGGAGAGAGGAGGTATTGTCACAAATCATAAGTTAGCAGTATGGAATATTTCACATAAATCACGATTTGTGAGATCATTTATGATTATGATATTTTGTTGGTTTGATTTATATTTATAGTTTCATGACTCATGATTGTAAGGTCGTATGAAGTTATGAGTTTCGCACCTGACTACAAGTATAAGTCAGGGGTTGCACGCATGTGACGTGATTAGCGCACATGACCCTTTATGGTTTTAGATACTATGGGGATTGTATACTATAACTCAAGTTATGAGTCATAGGTGTTTGTTATACTATGACTCAAGCTGGAGTCATAGTAAGAAGGTGACTCATAGTAAAGTCACCAGGGTTAGGGTTGTGGAAGAGTGCCTATATAAGGAGGGTCATGGACACAGATAGCTAGCTCTTCACGCAATCACACAAGTTACTTCCTATGTTATATTTTACCTATTAGTTCAATCTATACATTATTCCTATTACGACTATCTGTTTATCTCACCACCTGAAAGGTGATTCAAGGAAAGTATTGCTAAGGAGTAGTTGCAAGGGCTAGGAGTGAGAGGACTCTGCGTTCCCCCGGCGACGTAAGGCTACGAGACTTGACGAGCGGTAAGACGAGCAGTACATATCGTTACCTGATGCAGGTGAAGAAGATAGTGTGCCTTTTCCAGCAGACCAGGGATAGGTTTGTAACACTTGCATATATGAACTCAGGTGCATATGCATCTGGATTATGACGAGTCCTAGTTCTCCTTGTGGAGAGTCTAGATCTTTCACACAGGCTTTAGCAGCTCTGCTATAGACACTACTTTTGGCCAGCATAGGTTGTAGTCATAGGGTAACCTCCTGGCTCTATATACTATCAGATTATATATTTTGTACATTTTGCCATATGGGTAAAATCAGCTACCCTTTCCAGGCTTCGGTAATGGGTATTGGTTACTATTGTTAAAGCTGACAAGGCTAATGGAAACTGTTGAAATTCTTCAATTCGTTTCATATGTATATTTCCAATGGTAATATTGTTTATATCTCTGCTTGGTTATTTCTAGTTTACCCAGGGAAACTACGGACATTACTACAGCTAGGGTATATCATGTTCTCAGTTATATTTCATGATAATGGTTGAGAATTAATGTGTATATTTCTTATGTTATGTGCGGGATTTCTTGGGTATCTTTCTATGTATAGTGACCTTTTACTGGTCATCTATAATTTGCTATATTTCCGTTTATTTCACGCACACCACTTCAGATTACGCATATTTTTGGGATTTCCTAGGTAGTTTTTCTGGGTCAAACATGTTCGCACTTATGTTTCTTACAATAGTTTCCCAATTTTGTTACTGAGTACAAGGAGGATACGCACCTGTATAAATAGCTGGTTGCCGCCTACTTTGTTTTGGTTAATTAAGAACAAGAACTAGTACCAATCTACCTTCATACTACAATACGACTCACACAGGCGTGCATATAGTATACTCTTAATACTAAGTTGTATTTTCGTACTCATGTAGTATGATTGTGCCAATATACTTAATTTAAACAGGTTATAAGCCCGGTCGATCCATAGATATACGACTTACATTCACATACTATCCTCTTTCACCACGAAACAAATTCCTTCCGAAACTAAAACAAAGAACTTCACCGAAAAATATTTCATATAACAACAAAACCTTTCATTCGAAACGAAATATCGTTAGCGAAATGAAACATTCTTGGCGAAACATTCTTGGCAACTCGCTACGAAATGTCTTGGCGCACCTTGCTTAAGTCCGAGTTTTCCTCTCTTACTAAATCCGAGTTCTTACAGAAAGTGCAATTTCCTAGCTACAAGCACTCACAAGTGCAAAGCAAAGTACCGGTACTTAGCAACCAAAGTCACATTACCTTTACCTAACAAAATTGGCCACGGCAGAAAATACCGTTCCTCCTCCAGAAACTCCTGCACCAAACCCCAGATCTTATGCCAACAACTCCAAACATAGTTGGGCACCCAGTTACAATCTAAGCTCCATCTCAAAGCTCACTGGCCCTGATAACTACCGGACCTGTCGAGATATCTCTGAATATGTTCTTACTCTATATAATTCCTGGGACATAGTAATACAAAAGGAAACTCTGCCTGAGCAAGAAGAGGACGACGATTGAAATAATAACTCTGGATGAATAAATAAATTTCACGATCGATACCAATAGGCCTTGGCCTACTTCCTTGAAACGATTGACCCCCAATGGCTTATTTTGTTGGCCACCCACAAAACTGCCCCTCATTTGCAAAGCGTTTCAAGATAAATATGCCAGAGGAAACACCACCTCCTTTTTCGAACAACTCAACCCTGTCCTCGATACCAAGTACAATACCTCTGCCCCTATTGCAGACCATATCAACAAGTACGACACCCTCTGGGATCAAATGCAACACCGTTGCTCCTCCTCCTCTGCCGATGACCGTTATGCTCTACCATTTGTATGCAATTCGGTATTTGAGTCACTCGAAGCCAAAGCAGCAGTCCTTCTCCACTCCCTTCCTCAGTCGATGAGTAACATTGTCAACAACCTCCAAACCAAGGTGGACCTTACCTACGACCATGTCTATAACAAGTGGTTGGACATGAGACCTACAGTTAGCCCAGAGGACGACAAAGCGTATAAAAGCGCTAATATCAAAGGAGAAAGAAAGGAACCACCTCGGGGACCTGCGGCCATACCCAAGGAATGTACATACTGCAAGAAGCATTACACCACTGCTCGCGCTGAGGGAATTAGCTGGAATGAGTTTAATAAACTCAAGGGTGACAACCAAAAGAAGAAGGAAAAGAAGGCTGTTAGTTCAGGAAAGATCGCCAAAGAAGATATATCTGAACCAGTCAGTACATCCACATCCCTCCTTTCTACGAAAAAGCCTACTCACCCACAAACTGGGTAAGCGATAAAGGCGCAGGCTCACACATGACAAGTAACTTAGACCTTCTTATGAACTTTGAACCATGTATAGGGACTGTTGAGTTAGGCTATGATTCGGTAATAGAATCATATGGCCGAGTAACTGTCAAGCTCATGGCCAAAACTTCAAACGGTCATGTAGCCCCTGTGTTCCTCAAACATGTTCTCTGGGTTCCAAAGTTAGGTCAAAGTAACTTGTTGTCATGGCGCGCTATTGTTTCTTTGGGAAATGTATTTTCTTTAAGTAGTAAAGGAGCGGATATGTTAGTATACAGGGATATTAAAAGAGAAGTGATATGGGGAAAGCTTAACAGTCAAGATTATGTTGTGCAAGAAGAGAAAGTAGTGGCGAACAAGATGACTTACCAACAGTGGCATGAAGCCTTCAGACATCCTTCACCATCCTACCTCAAAAGTACCAACTACTCAGACAATCCAACTATCCCGGAAGTTCCGATAGACTGGCAGTGTGAAACCTGTGTCAATGATACTGAGATACAGGAAGGTCGCCGAGCATTGGAACAATTGAGTAGCGACACTGTAAGGGAGCAGCAAAGGTTATATACCCAGGTTCATGAAGAGTTCCGACGCCAACAGGCTCAACAGGAGCAACTGGCCCAAGTCTCTGAAACAAGGGACCGAATCCTGGGAAGGTCACTAATGGAACTATATACTAAGTTGAACTAAAAGGAACAGGAATAGACCAGAAGGATGAATGAGCTACGTGAAATAGCTGCTCAACAGCAACTAGAACTGAGTGCGGGCATGAAGGCCTACCTAGATGCTCTGGTACTTCGATTAGCGGAAATGACACCTGCACCAACACAGCATGGACCTAGTGATGGTGATCCTGGACTGTCTAACTGAGGACTAACAATGGTACCCTTAGAAGGTACTATTCCTACAAAGGAATCAGCATCAACTCCAAGGAAAGATAAAGGAAAAGGAGTTGAGTGTTGAGGAAATGACCTACCACCGCCACCACTACCAGCTAACCTTGGTGATGGCCCTGACCCAGATAATGATGGGTCCGATAGTGAGGGAGAGGATGGACTGGGTAGAAAGGGCGGCAGGCCTGAATGTGCTTCCCGTTTACCCTCTATTCCCAGAAACGATGTATACAAGGACTGGTTGACTATGGATTTCTTAGAACGTAACAGTGGACTCACCTGCCCAGCAATGCTAATAGTGGAACCACCCTACTTCTTCGAAGAAAATGACAACCAAGATGTTCAAATCTCTTTGACAGCCTGTGAAGACTACTTCAATCGCAATCCTACACAGTGGGAAAATCATGCACACCGAATAGTTTTTGCCTTAGGGAAAACAAAGGGGAACAAAGTGGCACCAGTTCTCGAAGAAATACTGGAAGGTAAGTGGTAGATTAGGTGGATATACCTGGGACCCGGACAATTCCACTAGGGAACGCTTTCGACAAGAAAATACCAAGCGATATATCGGCATTGAGGAGGAACAAGGAGCCCTAGGAGAAATGACTATGGTAGTCTATAGGGAAAAAATCGACACCTATCTTCTCCTTCTCGAAAATCTCTACCTCAAGGCCATTCTCAGAGGAATTAGTTGGAGGGTACGGGTGGAAAGCAAACATCCTCAAGATATTCTTCTGCAGTTATCCCATTTGAAGTTCTCCCCTGATGAGGAAAGCATGGTCACCATATGGGAAGTGGGTAGACAAGAGGAGAAACTTCTGGAATGGGGGAAATTATCCAAAGGAGAACACTCAAACAGTGGATCAACCAAATGAGAGCATGATGATACTGGAAAAGGAGTCAATACCAAACAAGGATACACCAACCAGAAGCAAAGAAACAATCTATCACGATGGAAGCTGGTTAAGGCCAAGCCATCGGAAATGAAAGGGGGTAATAATAATATATACGAGCACTCTGACTGGAAGAATACGCACAATGGAATCCCACAAGATGTTGTGGATAAGCGAAAGGCACAAAAGGCTTGCACTTGCTGCGGCTTTAATAACCACCCCTGGCGAAAATATTGAAACTACATAATGGTAGTAAGAGCCTTCGCTAAGCAACCTACCAAGAACCGACTGGAGTTTTCCCGCAAACCGTAGACAGCTGCTCTCGCTGTAAGAATATCCCGGCCAAAGGTGAACCAGATTTAGAGTGAACCGCACCTCAGTTATGGGAATTATAGGATAAAGAAATGTCTTAATGGCACCAACGGCGATGGCGATTGAGTATTCGGTGCACTAGCAATAGTGACCGAAATCGAAACTGGGAACCCTCAAGTCTAGGGTGCTAAAGATAAAGACAATGAGGTTACCAACGATAAAAAAAGAATTCAAAAATTCTCCTACAAAATTGGCATACAGGTCCATGTTTGCATGTTGGGAACCGTCGTTCCCTGGAACCTTGATGCGGTTCTGTAGGGTGCTTCATCTGGTTGGATTCACGGGACCGGAGGATGATACCTCCCCCGTTACCGAGATCTCGTTAACTTTTTTTTTCCCTCAGATTGGTTCTAATTTTTATGTTCCTGCTTTTTACTTCTTTGGAAGAAGGATCTCCTTTTTAGGCACTTGGATGTGCTTCCCTTTATTAGATATTCGGGAAGTGCTGGGCAGTAGCAGGGGTGACTCCCCGGTACGCTCTAGCCCTAGTTGCCTCTGGTACAAATTACCGTTGTTTAATCTACCAGAAGGGTGCATTGAACACAGGACCCTGCGGACAAAATAAATGGGCCAGGTTCACTTTACCACTAGACCGTAGCTGAACAGCTGTAAAGTCTTCTGGGAAACCTCATGATATGGGCTCGCCTAACAAGGACGTGTTGTGTATGTGACAACAACCACGTCAACCTAATACAAAGTGCAAATAAGACCGCATTAGGATAAGATATTTCAAAATTGGAAATGGTTACCACTTTCGGAATTTTAAGCTCTTTTCGGAAGTGAAATTTATTTTCTCACAATATTACTCCTTTAGGGAATTATCCTATCGGAGAGTCATAGAAGTATAATTCTTTTTGCATTTTATAGTGTTTTACCAGTTTCTCTCATATTGAGAGGGGTTTTAATTTTTTTGTGAACCCCTCTGTAGGGGGTAAAGACTGCTCGTAGTGGGCTGCCCAAAATCTTAATAATTGACTATTTGTTTAGTTTGTCAGAGGAGACCTCTAAAGTTGTAACAATACTGGCATTGTCATGAACACTTAAGTTATACAACTATAATGTCTTCTAAGCGAGGACAAACAGATATAACAATATTACATAAGCGACAGAAGTCCAAATACGAAGAACTAAAACACTACCAATGTCCTGAAGCAACTGCACATATCTATGTGTACAGGAAACGATATCGCATAAGAGTCTTATTACATTCAGGATCCACTATCTTTATTATACATGAAAATTTAAACAAGGAATTAAATATTCCTTACCAATCTCGTGAGGATCCGATTCCTATTTTGGGATTTACTGGAAACGAAATTTCTACCGGAAGGCATTTCACCCTTCCCCTTTACCTGGAAATTGGGAAAAATAAACACTTATCAAAGATTGTGTGCAAGATCGCACCAACAGGATATTCTGGAATACTTGTTCCATTGGGATGGTAGAATGATGAACAACCTATAACGGAAATTCAAGACCCAGAAAGCTGGAGGTTTGCAGCTCCTGGATGTCAGCTTCACCTCTTACCAGTGGATGAAGGAATACCAATCGAATGAGATTAGCAGGTTTTGGAAGATCCAGAGGCATTGGTTATTGGAATAATTGCAAGAGAAGATGATAAGGAAGAAATAATCCTTGATGCACTACCTGCGCAATACTATAACTCCAAGGAGCTTTTTGGCCCATCAACAGCAGTGAAACTACCGCTAATCAGACCTTCGATCATGCTATTGACGTCAAACCAGATTCCCAACCACCTTGGAGACCAATTTATCCCCTCTCGGCAAAGCAGTTTAAACCACTGTGAACATATCTGGATGATATGTTAAATCAAGGAAAAGTTTCCCCTAGTAAATCACAGGATGGAGTACCAATACTTTTTGTGCTGAAACCAGATTGACGTCTTAGGTTGCTAGTTGACTACTGAGGCCTAAACAAATTCACTTTCTACAACAAATATCCACTACCCCTTAAGACTGAACTACGCGACAGTGTGGTAGGAGCTACTATATTTACTAAGCTGGATCTGAAGGACGGTTACCACCTCATACGTATACGGAAGGGCAATGAATGGAAAACTGCTTTTCGTACACGATACGGCTTATATGAATATAAGGTCATGCCAGTTGGCCTGGTTAAGGCACCAGCCATATTCCAATCAATAATGTCTATGATTCTGAAAGACTTCCTCGATGAAGGAGTAGTAGTATACATTGATGATATACTAATATGTTCTAAATAACGCTCCGGGCCCGTTTCTTCCCTTGCGCTTAGAAACATTACCGCATTCGGCCGCACAAAACCTTAGGGATTTGTGTGGCAACCATCACGACTCACCAAATATCGCTTTTCGCTTAGGCTTCACCTATAAGCGACCCCGCACTTCCCCTGACTCATCTCTCAAGAAGGATGACTCACAACCCCGTTAGGGCCTCTAGGCCCCAATCCCGTACCTCACAGCGTGGCAACCCCTATGGTGGCCGCCCCAGCTCCACTGCCCTCCTTGCACCCGCTACTGAAGTGTCTGGCCTAGCCTCCTCATCAGCATCACAGTCTCCCCGTCCCCTTGAACCTAATCTTCCCCTCCTAAGGGGACTCTATGATGAGCTTAGGCCTTCCATGGATCCTAACCCGGACCTCTTTCCACGTTTGTGGGATGCTGACCTTTGGGACCTCTCGGTTGGTGAGACCGTACTCATCCGCGTCCTCTGTAAGCTGATCACAGGTATTGGCGCAATCGGCACTCGCTTGAAATGCCTTGTCGCGACTAACACCCGCAACGGTGCCACTCCCACCTCCATCTCCACCCTTCTCTTTGCTAACCTAGAGGCATCGGTCAGAGACCTGGCTGCCAGGGCCACTGCTGCTTCTACCACCTGTGCACCTCGCCCTCCCCCCCCCGTTCCTCCCC
>QFET01012546.1:0-10658 GCA_003316355.1 Tuber calosporum
TGACGATAGCTACCCAGTCTTTCATACAGTTATTGATAAAGGAAAAGAAAGAGAAATACAGGATATCGACCAAGGATGAGACCTACCTACCCCAGAAGCACCTGTCGATTATGAGGACTGCCTCTTTGATCAGCCCTCTTCACAGCTTGACCTACGCGTTTTTCAGCTTACCAACTACATGAAAGGAAAGTGGTACTCCAGCATTCGAAATGCTACCCAGAATGACCCCCTCCTTGAAGTAGTTACCAAGGCTATCGACTACCCTGACTGGCTCTTATATGATGGAGTCCTCGTCAGAAAGGGGAAGGATGACAGTAGAGACTGTCCTTATGTCCCCTATGAAGCAAGCTATCAAGGTGCTAATATCAGAAGCGAAATTGTGCGGATTACCCATGAACAAATGGTACATATGGGTTGGCAGAAATGTTTTTAATATGCTTCAAGACACTTCTACTGGCTCTTCATGAGGAACGATTTTAAAGACTATGTCTGCAGATGCCACCTATGCCAGCTCAACAAGCAACCTACCACTGTCCCTAAAGGATCAGTCACCCCGCTCCCTGTCCCCAGGCAGCCATTCTCATCCCTTGCAATTGACTTTGCAGGACCCTTCCCTAGCGATTCCAAGCTTGAACTAATCATGGTTGTCTTGGATCGATTCAGCCGCTTTACCTACCTTATACCAGTCTCCCAGAACATCACAGCTATCGAAACCGGCCACACCCTCATTGAGCGAGTCTTCTCCATTCACGGTTTTCCTACCTCCCTAGTCTCTGACAGAGACCCCAAGTTTACCTCACGCTTTTGGACACAGCTTATGGCAAATCTCAATGTTGATCTCAACATGGCTACAGCTTACCATCACCAGACCAATGGACAAACTGAGCGCAGAATCGGAACTGTTCGCCGATGCCTTAGGAACTATGTCAACCCTAAAGGAACCAAGTGGGTTCGCCACCTACCTCATGTCCAGACTAAAATCAATGCAGCTCCCAGCGATAGCACAGAACTCTCTCACTTCGAAATCACCTTTGGCAGACTACCAAACCTCCTCCCAAGGGTCAGAATTCTCCCCACTTCAGTACCAGCAGCAGACGAGATTGCTTCCTAGATCATGAAGAACCAGCAACTCGCTAGAGATGCCCTCAAGAAGGCCAGAGCACGCCAAACCACCTCCAGCGAAAACAGAAGAAAGGATGGACCCCCAATCATCCCTAACGAAACTGAAGTTATCCTCAAGTCAGCACCCTATGTCCATAAGGTAGGACGAAATCACAAGCTAGTTGGACCATGGTTAGGACCCTTCTCAGTGAGCGAAGGACCTGATAGACATAACAACTACAAACTCATACTTCCCCCAGTGATGGCAGGAATCCACCCATGGATCCATCGCAGCCATCTTCGTATTTACCTAAGACCCAACCCCTTTGCCTTCCCAGGAACATCTGAACTCATATCCAAATAACCTGTCACCATCGATGCCAGTGGACAAGAGCAAGGGGAAATCGAAAAGATACTCAAAGATCGAATCTATCGCAGGAAAAGACAGTTCTTTGATCCATTGGAAAGGCTATAACGAAATCGAAGCAACACGGGAACCCCTCTACAACCTAGAAGGCGCCAGCACCCTCATCAGATCCTACTGGTTTGATACCTACAATGAATCTATACCTTTCAGACTCCCTTGGTCCCATGGCGAACTTTCTCTGCCTGGACACTTCAGAAACCCGACTATGCCCCCCTCTCACCTGAGCCTGACCCTGACGGATTTTGGAAACCCCTTCTAGACTCAGACTACTCAGACTCCGATACCAGCACAACACTCTCCACCTTGGATGAATCTGAGATGGAAAGCTAAGTGCTTCATGGTATTGTCTTCGTTACTATGAGGCTTATAAAGGTGTAAGGTCCTGACACCAGTGATGGATATATGTTTACTGATTAAAGTTATATGTTTCGAAATTGAGTGGAATGCTCCAAAGGCGGGTTGGTCATTAAGCCCTTTAGGATATTCTTTCTTGTTTTGTTTGTTTTATTTCTTTTAAGGAGAATGTAACGGAATCCTATGATGTTTCTACTATTACTACTGACTTGATGTTGGTTATTACTTATTTGGGTTTATACCTGATAAACGCTACTATCTAGTTGTTCCTTCTTACTTGGTTATGACTTCCTAACTGGTTATTCTTTCCTTGTTTCGCTTATCACTACCCCTCCTTGCTTCTACCCAGTTGGGTATCGCTATCCTCCTGCTATACCTACTGGATTTGTATAGTAGTAGCGATCTCTTGTTCCTTCTTGTTTGGATTCCATTACTTGTTTTGTTAGCTCCATCCTGTCGCTTTTAACCCTCTGTTTTTAGAATATGGTTACCTTGGTATGCAACCTCTGTTAGCATGTTTGTTGGACAGGATGTTTGCGCATTTGTTTAGTTTTTCTAGCTACAATCTTTTGTATTTAAGGAGCCTGCAATCCCTTAAGGATTCGGACTCTCATGCCTCACAGGACTATCATCTTTAATACTACAAGTTGAACAGTTACTCTATTAGTTCCATACCTTTTGCCTTGTCTATTGAAGACCTATCCATCAACGCTTCTCCCCCTATCCTAATAGTATCTTCAGAGTCCCTTTGGGATTCTCGAGATACTTGGGAGAGGGTTACAGGAAGGAAGTGGCCGAGAGTGTTGAGAGAGTTACCAGCATTAGTGTTCCAGTAACAGGAGAGAGGTGCCAGGGAAAGTTGGAGATGTTGAAGCGGAAGTGGAAAGTTTGGACAAGATTGAAGGATTTGGGCGGGTTCGGCTTTGACTCGGTAACTGGTGCTGTTACAGCACCAGATGAGGTGTTGTATATGGAGATTAAAAAACAAGCAGCAATTCTGGAGTTTCGCGACAAGCCTATCGCCAATGCTACTGAATTAGCTGTAATTCTGGAAGGTACACAAGCTACTGGTCGTCGGGCGATATTTCCTGGAGCTCACCCCTCTATGTCCACCACACCGGAACTATTTATTGATGATGATACTGTTCCACTCTCCGAGCAGCCCAGTACCGACTGCAGCCCTCTTCAGTCTAAAAAAAGAAAAGGAACTGATGGTGAGCCGATTAGACCCTTGGGACGCATTCGACAACGCTCTGAAACAGCTTCTGAACGACTCATCCAAGATGTGGAAAATATGGCTTCTGCTCTGGTTCCTGCTCCAGCAATTACCTCCGCCGTCCACCAAGCAATTGCAAAGTTTCGTAAAAACTATCGTGGCAAGCCAGGTTGGTCAACTCAGGATATTCTCATTGGGTATGAGCTGTTTGAGAATGTAACCAAAGCAGAGATATTTCTATCATTAGATGGAGAGGAGGATGAGGAACTATGGTTAAAACGTCAGATTTCACGCCATCAAGGTTGACAGAGCAATTGTTACTAGATTTATCTGCCCTTATGGTTGTATTCTACATAATCAATCCACATCTTTGTAGCCCATCTATCCCTTTCAAGTACCATCTCCTTCATGTCCTGAGCTTGCCCCATATCCAAGTCCCTTCCCACTCCTGCATCCCCCAAGCCATTAGGCTCCCCATTATAGTTGCATCCTCCACTAGTTGATCAACCTCCTTATAAAACTCATCTTCTTCTCCATTGGCTCGATGTCTGATAAAGTTGTGCAAGGCACAAACAACCAAGACAAGTTGTCCTTGAGTATCCAAATCATACTCTGGAGTAGTATTCAAGATATGAAAGCAGCAGTGCATTACTCCAAACAGCCGCCCAATCACATTTCGCAACTGCGAGTGACGTAGGTTGAATAACTCCTCCTTTATTTGAGGACGTACTAGGGCCAAAGACTGTTCACGAAGATGATAGCGAACTGTACGGTATGGAGTCAGAAATCCCGGTCGAAGGCCATATCCAGCATCTGCAAGGTAAGTTGTATTCTCATAATTTGGAAACCCATTGAGTTCTGCATTTTCTACCACTCAAGCATCATTGGCTGAACCCTCCCAGCCAGGGCAAACATAAAAGAAGTACATGTCGAGGCTACAGCCTGCAAGAACATTCTGCGAGATGGTTCCTCTCCGGTTTCTGTAAGGCCCTTGTTGATGGGTTGGAACATGAGCCAAATTGTGTGTTCCATCAATGGCTCCACGTACATCACCAAAGTAGGACATTTTGCACCAGTCTTTTCGAATATGGGCTGGTGTGTTGTTTGGCCGAAGATGAACAAATGCTTTGTTCAATGGCAGCAATGCTCTCAAAACTTGATGAAAGTGTCTTTCCAATATTCAGCATACTGTAATATCAATTCCAAATTCATTTTAATTTGAGTTATCCTGACCGTGAAATTGTCTCCCCACTGTGTTGAAATTGCTCTTGAGCCTCTCTGTTTGTTGTTCCATGTCCAATCATCCATAAAAATATCATCAACTGCTCCTCAACTGTGACCTCACGGCTAGGACCCAGGAGGTCACGCTCGAGAACCCAGTCTCGAAGGTCCAATAGTGTCGTAAGAGGCGTTCGGATTAAATCTATCTGTTACGATCCTATGCGGTAAGCGGGTTTCGCAACAGGCAACTACTTCTCTTTGGGTTGGATGAATATGACTGGGCCGTTGTTCAAGTCCGGTATGGGGCGTGGCGCTAATCTCAGCCACAAGGGTAGGAGTACTATTGCAAGGAGTAGTACTAGGCGGATTTCCACTATTTCTCTTAGGCCTATGCCTACGTTGTCTTGATAGCTGAACCCTATGGTTCCTATCGCACAACGCCAATAGGAGAATGGAACGGTAAGGAGGTAAGGTCATTGTATAGGAAAGAACTTAGATGGTTGTGTTACGGGGTAGACAATTCTGTACTGCTGAATTTCCTAGGCCGTGCTTGTATCGAGAAGGTAGGAGAGATGTCAGGAAAGCTCCGGTAAGAATAAAGATAAAGGGTAAAGATATTTCTTGAAAGCTTGTAAAGTTGTTTTTACTGATAACTGAATATATTCTTAAGGTCTCTTCTTCGTTGCTTGATGATCCCCTAACTATCGGGAACTGCTAGCTATTTATACAATTCTCCCGGTACTTATGTTAACCATATATATGAAGTATCCTTAGATATCATGGCCAGGGTCATGGTAAGTGGAAACCCAGTTTGACCCTGAAAATGTATTCCCCGCTCGGTCAAATGATCCCCCAAACTATTTAGTATTCTGAGGGTGTCTAGCACTCCACCAGTAAATAGCCTTTGATTCATTTGCCAAATGAACTAAGATCAAGTAGATGTAGCTCAGTTGCCAACATCTTACGGAATACCAGTTGATCAGTCTGGATGGCCGTCTTTCCTGCATATATGCACTCAAGTGCATATGCATGCGGATTATCAAGAGTCATGGTCCTCCATACATTAGTGTCTAGATCTTTCACCGAGGCTGAGCAGCTCTGCTATAGATACTACTTCTTGCTAGCGTGGGTTGTAGTCATATAGTAACCTCCCGGTTCTATATACTATCACATCAACTAATTTGTACCATTTCCCATATGTGTAACATCAGCTCCCCCTCTTCAGGCTTTGTCCCGAAGCAATATAACCTTTTAGTACTCCTTCCGGTAGGGTTAATAAACCTTCTGCGATAACTTGGCCACTGCAGGAAAAACCTTTCCGGAGATACTACCTAGCCCAACCTTGGCATATCCGGATTTTCCTTATGAAAATCTTCTACCAATTCTTGAGTATGCTGTAAGTGCTACGGTGGTTCCCAGGTGTTCTCATCTTCTGAACATCCCTTCCACTTAACCAAGTATCGAAGTTCTTGGATGGTTCTTGACCGTCCTTTGAATCTTCGTTCATATGAGATTATTTCACTCTTAATAATTTTTTCCACCTCCCATTCTATGTCACCTTCAACATCTTCTGGTGTCATGGGTGGTTGTTCTTGGCCTGGTCGAACTGACATTCTGTATGGCTCAAGTAGCGATACATGGAATACTGGATGGATTTTCCAGCGTTCAGATAATTCCAACTTGTAGGCAAAGTATCTGCGTTGCTCCAGGATTTTGAATGGACCGTATAATTTTGGTACTAACCTCTAGGACGGTCGCTTAGTACGGATATTCTTTGCCTTTAGCATAACCCAATCACCAGTTTTGAAGTCTGATTGGCTGTGAGCCTTGCGGTCATAATATTTGTTCATTCCTTCCCGAGCCATTTCCAGTGATTCCTTTGCCTTTTCATGTATCGTTTTCATCCAGTGAGCATACATAGTAGCTCCGGGATTCTGGGCTTCTCGCTCCTTTATTCATTCTGTTTGAGGGTGGTAACCATAATTTGCAAAGAATAGTGTTATTCAATGAGTGCTTGTTACTGAGTTGTTGTATGCATACTCGGCTAATGGTAAAAGGTGGTACCAATCATCCTGATCATAGTTGACAAATATCCGCAGGTATCCTCCCAGTACTTGGTTGACCCTTTCCGTTTGTCCATCAGTCTGAGTGTGGTATGCGGTAGACATTTTTCTCTTTATGCCTAACATCTTGCACAGAGATTCCCGGAATTTTCCTGCAAACTTTGCGTCCATGTCGGGTATGATTTAGGTTGGTAGACCATGAAGTTTTCAAACCTTTTTGATAAATGCCTGATTGACATCCTTTGCAGTCGCATTTTCCTCTAGACCGATAAAATGTGCCATTTTCGTGAATCGGTCAACTACAACCATAATTTGGCTGTAACCTGCAGATTTGGGCAGTTGCGTAATAAAATCTACCGAGGTAGATGCCCAAGCTGCAAAAGGTACTTGCAATGGTTGCAGTAGGCCGAAGCCTGCATGCCTTGGTGCCTTGGCCTTTTGGCATTCTGTACATGACCGTACATAGTCGTTTACCCAGTTGGTAATTCCTTTCCAGTAAAAATCCCTAGTGATAATCTCTAGGGTTTTTTCTTGACCGAAATGTCCTGCAACTTTTGAGTCATGATAACCTTTTGCAATATCGGTTTGCAAAGTTTCGTCCAGGGGAATATATTGGCGTTCTTTGTAGAATAGCATTCCATCTGTCATGGCCCATTGTTTTGGCATTGGCTTGCCATCGTCTCCTAATTGTTGTAACTCCTGCTTCATACGCGTCCACTTTGGATCATCCTTTGCTTTCTCTTTTACCCTTGCCATGAAGTTATTATCAAATTTCTTGACCTCGCACTTAGCAATTATTGCATTGGACATTAAGGTTTGTCCTTTAGTGCATATTGGGTGAACGGCAATATCGGTTGTGTCCAGGAACTCGTGTTTGGCATTAGAGTGTAGGAAACATAATTGCGGCTGAGTTTCCACCAAGTGGATACCCGAGCTTCCAAATCCTTGACCTGATCGTTCCGTATCTTCCAACTCCCTGACTTAATGAAGCTCTCTCTCATCAATTTTTTCCACAATCATTTGCACTATGCGGTCTCCAGTCCGTACCTGAAAAGCCTTGTCAGTAGTGTTGACTAGGAGGATTTTTACCTCCCCCCTATAGTCTGCATCCACTACTCCGGCTCCAATGGAAATACCATGTTTGACTGCCAATCCACTCCGTGGTACAATACGGGCATATGTTCCAATTGGTACTCCGATGGCTAATCCAGTCCCTATGAGTACTTGCCCTTAAGAAGGAACTATGGTATCCTCGGTACTGTATAGGTCATGTCCTGCCGCTAACTTCGAACCTCGTGTAGGAATTCTTGCTTCCTGTTGTAACCTTTTAACCCTACCGGAAGTGGTGCTTTGCTTTTCTGACAATCCTGGTTGGGGTAGTTCCAAATTTTCCATTCCCCATGTGACTGATATCACTAAGTTTCGGGTATTCTGGTGGGTTCCAAAGTGATGAGACTGAAGTATAGCCTGCTTGACATGCTCAGCTCCCTCCTTAGGGCGGTACTCTGGCCGCCTACTTAATGCGTCAGGTTTACCTCCTTTGGTCCCTGGTCTGTAAATGATTTTAAAGTTAAAATCTGTTAACTTTTAGGCCCATCGGATTTGTCTTGCCGACCAGGCTTTTGTTGTGAGAAAGTATTGTAGATTTTGATGATCGGTATAGATGGTGAAAGATTTATCAGTTCCTGCCAAGTAGTGTCGCCATTCTTCCAAAGCAACTAAGATTGCCAATAATTCTTTATCATGGATATCATAGTTGCGTTCTGCCGGGGTAAGCTTCCTGGAATGGAATGCAACCGGGTGCAACTTCTTATCCATATATTGAGACAGAACACATCCAAGAGCATAATCGCTTGCATCAGTTTCCACCACCGTTTCTCTTTCAGGATGAAAGTGACAAAGTATGGGAGCTGTAATAAACCGTCTTTTGAGTTCATCAAAAGCAATTTGCTGTTTTTCTCCCCTAACAAAATCCTTTGGATTTCCCTTTAATAAATCGGTAATTGGTGCACATAGTGCGGAGAAATTCTTTATGAATCGTCGGTAAAAATTGGCAAATCCCATAAAGATTTGAATCTCTTTTACCGAGGTAGGTGGTTGCCTGGCCTTAATTGATTCAACCTTGCACTCGCTCATAGTGACTCCATCAACAGCCACAATATACCCGAGAAACTCCACGGATTTGATATGGAATGTGCTTTTTGTGATGGATATGGCCATATTATACTCTCGTAGTCGTTCAAGCACCTTCTTTACTAATATAACATGATCCTTCTCTGTTTTTGAGTAGATGAGTATATAATCGATATATACTACCACCCCTTCATCAAGGAAGTCTTTCAGGATCATAGTCATAATTGACTGGAATGGTGCAAGTGCATTGACAAGTCCAAAAAGGCATAACTTTGTATTCGTATAGGCCATATCTGGTGCGAAACGCTGTTTTCCATTCATCACCCTTTTGTATGCGGATTAGATGGTATCCATCTTTGAGGTCCAGCTTGCTGAAAATAGTTGCTCCTTGAACACGGTCCCGTAGTTCAGTCATCAGAGTGAGAGGGTACTTATTATGGATGGTAACTTTGTTCAACCCTCGGTAGTCTACTACCAATCTGAGACGTCCATCCGGTTTGGGAACAAAAAGTATTGATGCTCCGGCAGGAGACTTGCTGGGGGAGATCTTTCCTTGTTTTAACATATCATCCAAATATGTTCTTAATGCTTTTAGCTGTTTCTCCGATAGCGGATAAATTGGTCCCCAGGGTGGTTGAGAGTCTGGTTTGAGGTCAATAGCGTGATCAAAGGTTTGATGAGAGGGTAATTTTGCTGCAGTTGACGGGCGAAAAAGGTCCTTGTAGCCGTGGTATTGTTTGGGAAGTTAATCGAGGACTAGTTCCTCCTCTTCATCTATTCTCGCAATTCTCTCAATTACCACTGCCTCTGGGTCTTCCAGTACCTCCTCGTCCGATTCGATAGAGATGCCTTCATCTTCGGGTAAATGGTGGAGCTGACATGCCGGAGCCTCAAAACTCCAGTTTCCTGAGTCATGTATTTCCTTTATTGGATGTTCCTCATTCCACCACCCAAATGGAATTATTATTCCGTAATTTCCAGTAGGTGTGATTTCACACACGATTTTTAACAAATGTTTATTTTTTCCAATTTCCAGGTAGAGAGGATAAGTATAATCCTTTCCAGTAGAGAATTGGCCTCCGGTAAATCCTAAAATAGGAATAGGATTCTGACGAGATTCATATGGAATATTTAATGCTGTTACCAATCTTTCGTGAATAACAAATATATTTGATCCTGAGTCCAGTAGGACTTTTATGCTATAACGTTTTCCGTATACATATATATGTGCATCGCCTTCCGGGCATTGGTAGCGTTTTGGTTCTTCATGAGCGAGCTTTAATCGCTTATGCGACCGTGGTATATCTGTTCGTGCTCGCATAGAAGACATGATGGTTGTATTTGTTGGGTGTTCGTGACAACGCCAGTATTGTTTCGACCAGAGAGGTCTCCTCAGACGAAATAGAATACAATAATTAATTAATTAAGTTCCAGGGCGGCCCACTACAAGCGGTCTTTAGCCCCTGCAGTGGGGCTCCCAGAAAATTTAAAAAAAATCCTATTTTCATAGGAAACATGTGTGCATAATTATGCACCGCTTTTTATGCATCGCTAATATGCATAGCTGTTAGTAATATGCGCCAGGGTTTTTTGAATAACTTAGCTATGGTTTTTGAGTGTTATTTCCTAAACGGGTAGTTTGTTTTCGAAAATAAAGTTGGTTTTTGAATAGTATGTCAAATTCCAAAAAGGTTAACCATTTCCAAATTTGGGATAGATCATCCCATCATGGAAATAATAGCCTTTGAAACCTCGGCATTTTCGCAAAAAACCCCGAAAATTTCAGTATAAGGCGAGGTTTTTCTTTATACTGTTGGTCCCTCCTGGGGTCATGGTCTAGTCAGTTGAATTTGGTATTGGCTTGCCAAAAGCATCTGGACAGAGGTCACGCGTTCAAACCCTACCCGGGCCAACGCTTTGGATAATTGTACCGTTAGGACAAAGGCCAAACCATCACCTGGTCTGGTGACTAATATGGCCGCCCTGGGTCGCTTCGAAAAGATTTTGCGTTTCCGGAACTGAAAGAACCCTGGCGCTTTAATCAGGATAACTGGCTGCCATTTCCCCGCGTGGCTTCAAGGACAGGGGGCTCAATGAGGAGCTAAAACCACAGGTACTTCCAGGGTCGGAAGTTAAACCAACC
>QFET01012548.1:0-11385 GCA_003316355.1 Tuber calosporum
CTCCCCTGCTCCAACCATCACCACGGATACCATCCCGCGGGTCCAGCAAGATAGGCTTAAGCCGGAGGAGGGACAGGAGGAGCATAAAACTGACCAGTTGAACTAAGTCAACCTCCAGTTATTCTACCACATGTCTTCACCACGAGAAGTAAGGTTAGAGTCATCCAATCATATCTTATTCCCAAGACATCTGTTCTGACCCTTGACATGGAATCGATCATTCTCCCCATTCCACGCTCCAAGATGCTGGGATGTGATTGGCCGAAGCGATTATCGCACTAGGCTGGCTGATAATTCCCTTTGCTCAACTGCTCGCGCGTCTTTGCCAAGAATGCCTCCGCTTGTCGATTATTTGGTGGGAACTCCTGCGAAATGTCGGCTGGCGGGGGTATTTTTAGGAAAGACGCGCGAGTAGAGGGCTTGTATCCTGGTAGTCTAGTATTATACCGTACAGTGCATCATTCATTGTACTGAAAAGTGATCCCCTAGATCCCTACTAACGGCTATGGTACGAGTAGTGATTTATTTATTTGTTGGCGCAGGTGTTATCATGTCTCCAGGCGGTCGCTAACTGCACAAGGTGCCCGGGTGGGGCTTCCTATGGCAGATGTACTGCGGGGTAGTCGGTGTCGGGCCTGGCTTGTCTCTTGAGCATAATGCCTATGGAGGCCGTGTGCTAGCTCTTGAGGTGTCTCTCTTATAGGTAGGAGATAAATTCCACACCGGCACCGTATGATGCCAAGCTACGAGACATCATCAAGAATCAGAAACCAAAGGTCTTCTGGAGGCAGTAGCAGCTGGGAGTGGTTACCAAGCATGATGTCCGAAGGAGGGCATGGCAATAACAAATAGAAGGCGTAAATCAGAATCAGAAATAACCCAATATCATATGGTTTTGTTGGGATAATGAAAGTTCCTTCAAACCCCCAATTCTCACGTGTTCAATTGAGTCTAACTGCAAAGCAACCGGTCGGGGTTCCTGACTTCTGCAACCTTGGATTTCTTTTGAGACATTCATGATCGGCGTGTCAAATAGTCCCGGTATTGCCGACCCCTAACTCTCAACCCCAAACGGCCTCCGGAGTATGGGCCGCATATTCCCTACTCGTCCCAGGCGAGAGGTACAGTGCCTGGAAGGAGGCAGGGGGGGGCTCAGACACGCACAGATATTTTACCATATATATCTTCAATCCCTGTTTGCGGGCACTTCTTGCCTGGGGCGGGTACTACCCGGCTTGGTGAGGCTTCCGAGAGATCCCGTTGAATACCATACAGCGGTTGGTTCGACTTGAATTATCCGGAATTTCTGCCTCCCGCGTTTCTCAAAAACCAGTACTTGAGAAGGATTGCACCTGGCATAAGAGTTAAAGACCTGAGAGGTAAGGCGGGCGAACAAAAGTTGCGAAAAATCGGCAAAAATCCCTCCAACCAAAGAACTGACAAACGAAATCTCGATCCTCTCGATATGGCTTTGGAAAGAATGTGAGTCTCTGAAAACGGGGCTAATCACAGCTGCTGTTGTTGCTGTTAACCACTTTATACTCTAGGTTGATTATCCATTCCAGAGAGAATAAACCCCCATCATCAAAATCTCGAGTTACCTAAGAACCACTGGACCCTCCGCGTGAGCCCGTAGGTCACTTGTAAAGTTAAACATTTCCGAACGTCTCTTCACACAGAGTAGTTCGGCACCTAAGAGTCAAACGTCCGGAATCCAGTACTAAATACCGGCACCTTCCCTGGGTGGGGTGATAGTT
Organism: Tuber calosporum; assembly: GCA_003316355.1. Classification (NCBI taxonomy): domain Eukaryota; kingdom Fungi; phylum Ascomycota; class Pezizomycetes; order Pezizales; family Tuberaceae; genus Tuber; species Tuber calosporum. The sequence goes on from QFET01012548.1 coordinate 1,758, forward strand.
TGACAAGAGGAGTCTGCGTTTCGTGAGAGCTGATGTTGCACTCCTGATATCTACCCGCACTTACCGCCCAAACTTACCTGGAATATTTGATCAGCTGATGGCGCAACGAGAGGGGCGGATAGAAGAGGGTGGGAAGATATACTCGTAGGGAGATGATAGAAACCCAGGATTCCCAGTACCTGTGTTACCTGTCACAGTTGTGGGTCATACAAGAGCGACGACCCCACCTGGGCATGTCATACTGACCCTCAACGATCGCTTGAGCACACCTTTTGACCACCCCCTCATGGGACCCTACGCCTCCTGTATAAAAAGAACCCTCCCAGAGCCTCTGCCTCCCACACAGCTGGTCCTGGCCCACCAGAGGTGAAGGTCAGTCCCAGTTTCTTGCACCTCGTTCACGAGACGGAAGACAGCCACCCGTGGGTGCCTTCAGAAAGTTTATCGCTAGGTATTCCTGGGGGATATATCACGAAATGAATAGTCATTTCGTATTACTGTATAATATATAAGTAGGCAACAGTACCCTATCCCCCACAAAACGGCCGGTATGACGCCCACCAACCCACCCTTTCTCGCCCTGCATTCCAGATAACTTTTGAACCTTCCACATTAATCTTGACCATTCACCAGATGCCATCCAGTAACTCCTCCGCAGCGGAATAGCCAAGAGGTTCGGACCTGCTCGGAACACTTAAATTCTCTAATCCTGCCAGTAGGATTGAACCACCCTTTCTCTGCTGTGTCTCACATCATGCCCTCCAACTTAAAACTGCCCCACTGCCAAATACCCACCCACCCACTGACTCGTAATATGATAGAATAGCTAGGTTTTTCGGGTTGCCGATTTATCAATTCTGATTTGCCGATGTGATGGTGGCCAGGACGTTTTGTGATAGGTCGGTTTATATGGCATAACACCCGGACCGGGAGTCGGGTAATACCGTGTGGGCAGGTTTATGGAAATAGAAGGAAAGCCCGGGTCCTAGTAGCGCAATGCGAGTACTAGATACCGTAGGGTAGTAGTACTTTTCTTACAAGTGCTCTACCGGCAGCAGTTTACTACAGTGAAACCTCCGTTAGCTCCAGCTCTTTGGGAGACTGGATCTCATGGAATTAACAGGGGGATGGAAAATAGGGAATCGGCTTGGCAGGGGGACACCAAAAAGAAAATGAGTGATAATTCATGATAGGTGCACACTTTATTTGTAATACAGAATAATAATATTATGTATATATTTATGGGTAATGGTTGGGGTATCACAGGGAAAATGCAATAATGGGGAGAAATAAAAATATGAAAATTGTAAGATGAGAACTGGTTATACTAGAGGTCTAGTTAGTACTTAACAAATAAATTACTGCATGGGATATGCTGATGGTATATTGCCTCCAGGCACTAGTACAGTATAGAATTCACATGCTGAGTCCTAAACTATGTCTACTTAATGATTCACCATTCTCTATAGTTCCTTAAATAATAGGGTTAAGATAAACTTCTCAGATTGACAATAATTGATATGGATATGACTGGGGATGTTATTTTAAGTACTACTTCTGTTCATTTAAGGCGTGTTTAGTTGCTATGCTAAACCTTTCTTATAACCCTGATTATATACGTTGACTGCAAGCCTTTATTTTACTTTGAAGCAGTACTTGTGCCAAAGTTGTAGCTTCTGAGCCACCCCCCAGGATGCTAACAGGATCACCCCTTGCGTACTGAGACTGAGTGCCAAACAGCTCAACATGAGTGGACAGCTCAACCTCATTTTGTTAGTTGCTATAGCAACATAGTAATAATAATATATTACAATAATATTATAGATTATGAGAGCACCTGGAATATTGTAACTCAATCTGATATCAATCCTTATCATATATTATAAAAGTTTTATTAAAATATATTATTTACAATAATTATACCTTTGCTTGTGTAATACCCAGTAGGTAACAATTTCGCCACTTTTACAAAGTATTTCTCCAATTAGTCCAATATAATATTTAGTAAATTACTCCACCCCCAAGGAGTTTTGAGTTATGAGTGTCATTGTGTTGCTATAGCAACTAACAAAGTGATGTTGAGCTGTCAGGCACTCAGCATGAGTGCTCAAGTAGCTCTTTTCCCTCTTCAAGTTTATTTCTACACTCCTTACTCCTTTGAGAAACAAACTTTTTATGAATCTACTAGTTCCAATAAGATTCACCACTTTGTTTTAAACTATAAGTGAATATCTGCCATTGCACTTTCAGAGCTAAGCTGTTCAATATTACAATCAAGTATATTATTCCTATCAATTAGTAATGCTTCTAGAATGGACAAGATAACTCTAAAGGTATTATATACCAGTAATGTTCTCCATGTGAGTTCAGACTAGATACGAGTCTGCACTAGTATGCAAGTTTCGCTGCTGCTCATTATTCCCAACAGAAGAAATAAAAAATATTACTGCATTTGGAAAAAATATTCTGCTTAGATCCTTAAATTCAGTTTGGCTTTCATGTTCCTATGTATTAGGAAGAAGGAATTGCCATCAAAAGTAATAAGCCCAAATCTGGTTAAATTTCATTATATAATCGTATTCCCGCTACTGCTTAGAACTCGCGCTTAGGTTATAAGACTGAAGATACTTTATCTACCTCTTCAATTTGATCAAAAAGGTTGAGAAGTCAGTACTAGATGCATTAGGACGGGTTCAGGACGTGTTCAGAACACATTCCGGGGTAAACCTAAGTTCTGAATGACATTTCGGGGTTTCTTTTACTAATGTGTCACAACCTCACAACTGTGTCTGCTATCATACAAGACCCGAACTTTTTATTAATTAAACACTCGGTGTAAATCCGGCCAAAGGTAAGCGGCTAATTGTTCTAACGAAGTCACGCTCTAGCACTTTCAAGGAAAGAAATAGTCATTTATGCAGTAGCAAAGGTACAGCGTTGAAAGAGATGCAGATTCCAACAAAAGAGAAAACACAGTGAAAGAATCCCGTCAGAACTATGGGAGATTGACACTCGAACTGTACCTGTGCACTCAAGCATAGGCTAGGGTTTATTATGTTGTGCGCCCCCAGTCCGCCTCCATCCTAATGGCATCCTCTGTAAATAACCCCCGCTCTCCCCCGCGTTTCCCGCCCCCCAGCACTCGATTCTACACAAGATATCACAAATCCAATTCAATCTCAAGCGAAACCGGGTGGCCGTAGAACCTGCCACCCCCCACTCAATCCTACACTAGCGGCCCTACTTCACCCAAATAACCAGAGCCCACCACTCGATCCTGGCCTCTCCACTCACAGCTAAAGGATTACAGGCCGCTTTTACGCTCTTGCGGCCGGCCAGTGGGCCCGGCCAATAATTCTGGCGGCACGGGCCGCGCGCGTTCTATGCGGGGGTATGTCTGGTCAGTGGGGTTTTCGGTGGATTGGAGCCCGGGCGGCTGGGCACGCACAGAGACGATCCCGTTATCTCTTCCCCTTCCTCGCCATTACCGCCTGGTCAGAAGGCAGGAGGGGCGCTCTGTAAGTTTGCGCAAGCTAACTATCGGCACGGTGGTGGTGGTGGCTGCGAGAGCTGTCTAATGCAGAGGCGGACAAGTGGCCATAAATATATATACATGTGATGTACCAATCATCCCGGCTATCTAGGGATAGGAGTTACCATGAGACCGCCTGCGCTGCTCGGATTGCGAGGAAGGGCGCGAAGATTGCGCTTCCGTTCTGGATGTTGATTGACCCCTGAAGCTGGTCCTTCTTGGTTATTGCCGAGATCGATTGGGTATTCGAGTGCTATTTAGATGAGCACTATCGGGGAGATGCTGGCTGCTGGGCATAAATTGCTTGACGAGCTCTTCTGGCGGGCAATTGAGAGGCCTCCGGAGATGTTTGAGAGTGGTGTGTAGATTACAGAGATCGCGGGGGGGAAGACGGGTCTTGCCGGTACGTGCTTGGCAGGATTGCTGATGTGGGGGATCTGAGAACCGCGGAAGAGACATTTGTTCGAATCAAGATTATAATATACCAGTTGTTTTCCGGAATATAAGTTGGTGATTCATTCTTTGGTGCGAAAGCGGTGATTTTAGCAGGGGTAGTGAGGAGGGTGTTAGATTGTTTTCAGGAAAAGAGGGAACCAAAGTTCCGTGGCACTTCCTAGAGATCCACCCAAGGGTATGGCGCCATAGTGGGGGAGGTTAATGTTGCGCTTCCGTCAAAGAATATTGATCCCAAGCTCTAGAATACACACCACTAATACCGAATTCGTATCCTTAGGGTATTACACATGCAAGAAAGGAGTATTAACGAATCGAGCGCAAAGGAGAAGGCCTTGGTGCTGACACTTGTATAAAATCATGATGAGTGCCGAGAGAGAGGGGGAGATGGGAATGGGGAGCAAACCTACTACTATAATATTATTATGATATCATACGAGGAAAACCAACACAGCAATGGCTATGATAAGGAAACTATATCTGTGCCCTCACCTCGATAAATAACTTTAAATTTTACTGTTGGAAATCATGGTGTATGGCCGCACTTAATGCGGGATGTGCCCGCACTTTGTGGCCGCACCGGTGTGCGCATGCACTCGTCCAGGACGCGTAAGCCATGAGAAACTTGGCACATCCTTGTTTTGTTCTTCTCTTCTTAGCATTTTTCTTTTCTTTCTTCTGACCTTACTTCCTTTGACTTTTTCCTTCATCAGTTCATAACAATCAATCATCAGTTCCTTTCCGCTGCTAAAACCATCACCGTGAATCATTACCTCTGAATCCACTATTTTCAACATTTACCAACCGTCCACGCCCGAGTGACTACCTATGATATCTCAAGTGATACAGTCTCAATAAACCCACACAAAACTATCGCCAAAACACATTCATCCATCCGAAATATTTGTCCGCATCTCTACCCTACTATAATTTAGAAGCCAACACTTGTCTACAATCTCGCCACCTCGGCAATTTCCTTCTTCATCTGCGCCTGCTCCCCCCAAAGCCTTATCTCATTCTTCATTAACGCAACAACGTCCTCCAGTTTAAGTCCACCCAAACTTAGTTCATCATCAGGAACTACCTCCTTGGAGTCCCCTTTCAGATCAATTCTTGTTTGGCCAACTTCGACACTTCCACTGGTGAAAATAGCTTCGATAAACTCGCCAATATTTGCAATGGACTTTTTCGTGACCTCAAGGTGTGGGATTACCACTTGGAAGCAGTGTGGCATAGCGGTATACTTCAAGAAGCGAACGCACACATTAGACGCTAAAAGTCGGTGGGCAAAGAACACTGTGATCATTGGTATCAGAGACATTGATGGAAGGAGGAAAGAGCCCCACAATTCGAGTCCCGCAAACACTCATCTCCAACACACATCCAGATTGGTGGGGATCCATGCCACGATTTTGCACTAATTGGAGAAACGAGCGGATGGGCAGTTAGCTCATCCGGGGCGTAAAACTGTCTAGATTAGTGTTCTATCCTTTCGGGAAATGATAAGGGAATGCACATGTGTCCTCCCTGGATTTTCTGGCCAAGCCGGCGACGGAAGATATTTTCCCTTTCGATAGTCGGTAGGTGTTGGCAGATAGTCCCATTCTTTGCATCCCTCCTCGCTTCCTCTACTCCCATTTGGCAGCCGGATCTCACCCAAGCATCGACTAACATCTACCCAGGGACTTACTCCCACTATTCCTCCTGGCAGAGGGATAGGTCTCTGGGTAGATCGCCAAGGAATGCTGAAGTTTGCCCGCATAGATGCCAGTGAGAAGCCCTCATCCTTGTCTCCAAAGGCGGGCCTCGGTGTATGGTTTAAGTGCAGCAGGAGTTGCAATAATGCGAAAGTCAGGCCACCCCCGGCGGAGTCACCAGCAATGATAATCTTAGAGGCGGGTACTGGGGAGTGTAGGGCACCCGGCGGAGGATATAGGAGATACAGATAGCTTATAAGGGCGTCGATCAAGGCCGCTGGAAAGGGGTTTTGAGGGGCTAGGCGGTATCGGGGAAGAAATACACGTCCTAAAAAATTAGCGAATGGCCATCCAGACTATTCGGGCAAACAAACCTTTAGTAGTTTTAGCTACTTTACGTGCAAGGAGTCGGTGGGTAGCGGGATCACAGAGGCTATATCAATATTAGTAGGGCAAAGAATACCAGAAAAAGTAATGAGGGATTTACAAATATCCTCCTAGAAGTCAGTTAGCGCCATATCACCTGCTCGGGCCAATTGTGAAAAATACATGCCTCCATGTAGCCATAACACGACCCCACTAGCCTCCCCACCCTCCACTTCCTTCATCAAGCCTTCATACTTTTCCTCTTCGCTCAAGTTCTCTCTCTGTCGTTCGGCTGCCTCATCTCGTTCCTCCCCAGGGATAACACTCCTGTTACCAACCCATTCCCCCGTTAAACTCTTGGCCCCCACTTTGGGCACATGTTGCCCAATACCCACATCTCCGAGCTCCTCAACAGCTATTCCCACAATGCTCTCAGCCAACTCCCCATCCACGCTACCAACCGGAATCTGTATATCCACCTTCCAAGTGTGCGGTTCAACCCTTTTTTGCCTGGTAGTCAAGCTTTGAAACGCTTCGACGGTTGCCAGCCCGTTGGCCGTTTTAGCGAAGTAGTTTCGTAAAAACTCGACGGTAAGCGTTGTTCGTAGATCCCAATACTGGGACTGTGGGGTTAAGGAGAGGAAATGTGTTGTCGACTTGAGGAGGAGGTTTGGTAGGTGAGGCGCTATTACTTTGAGAATATCGAGTCTACTATCGCGGCCTAGGTGCCCTTTTTCTGAGGCAGGCATGGTGGAGGTTGGGTCTGTTATGGTGAGGGAAGAAGTTGAAGAAAGCCCTCTGGGTGGTCTAGATGACCCGCCCCTGTGAAAAAGCACCCGTCTGGACATGCTAAATAATTTAGCAAATATCCATCACCAACTACTAGCACCAGCTGATCGCCTTTCCTACCATGAAGAAAGAAAAGGTGAAGTGAGAATAAATTAGGAGGCGATGTCATGTGGGTGCCCCAAAATACAAAGTCTCGTAGTTATATCACCCTTATTGACCAAATAATCACTCACAGGGGAACATCCTCATTCCGCTTCTCAATCCCCCTCCGCAAGAAATCGAAGGGAAAAAAAGGGTTGTGGGCAAATATGCACAGTACCGCGCAGGTTTGTATGCCGGTATCTACTCGTCCCCGGTCTAAGTACCCGAAAACAAGGATTAAAGAAATATATGGCAAAGCATCTGTGAGTGCCTCAGAGCCCATATAAAATATATCCCCCTTTTTCGGGTATCATACTTATGGTCGGGGACGGATGCTTTAGCAACTACCGGTACGGGGTGGTCGGTAGTCCTTGGCCGGTGTGAAAGACGAACCGCGGTCCAGAAACTCCAGGGTCCAGGTACGAACGAGCAGAGGTTTTTCCCAATCGCGACCTCGCTTAAAAGCCCACAGATCCGTGATCACATGCCCGCAGGACGTGGGGCTTTGATAGACCAAGGAGAATCAAGGAAAATTAGGGCCTCTTGCCTTACTCTGTGAGAACTCGAGCCTTTCTTCTTCTTTCCCTTTTTCTTCTTCTCTCCGAGTGAGAGATCATGCTGTCGTCCTCCCACACTACTTGTGAACACGCAGAACTCAAAATGGGTATTGGGTCTGAAACAGAAAATATCCCGGAGGGAAACATGTGAGATTCCTGCTTTCCCATTTCCGCAGTGTCCCGCACCCATACCGGACAACATCATGGGCTTTGTATGGCGATACTAATAAAAAGGGAGCGGGTATCACACTTTTACGAAACTTTGCCAGAACTTAGTGCCGGTAAGGGAGATTATTCTACAAGTATTATTGCTATCTCCAACAATGTAAGTATCGTAGATGATAGTCAGAGAAAGGAGAAGAGATGGTACTGGAACCAGGTTATTGGGGTGTCCATCCCCTGGGCATATAATTTTCATAAAATATTTGCCCCGGAGAGAGGTCCGCTACCTCTGTTCTGATTGGATGTTGCCTTTGTAACCGCTTGGGTTCCTATTTTGAATAATCCAGATATTACGGGTTGGGAAGATCTGCTTGAAGGTTTGGGGGCAGAGGGGTGGAGGAGGTCAATTATGTTTAGGGAGTTGCGGCAGCAAGCCAGAGAAAGTGCCGGACACCAAAATCAGATTTTGACTTTTTTTCGCTTGGCAGTGTCTATAGTCTCATCTTGGCACAAATTCAAATGTGCGTTCACTTTTTTTTCTCAAAATGCCCCACTTACTTTTCTCAACCAATACTCACTTTATCAAAAAGAATGAAGTTAATAGAGTCAAAGAGGAGCCGGTTATAGGTACCTATATAGAGAGTTTTCCCCCCCATAATCTGTCGTTGTCAGGTCCCGTTAGTTGTTGGGCTCGATCGTGGTGAGAGTGGAGGTGCCTTTGCAATATATTTTGGTAACTCCTATTTTCGGGTAATTGCTTGCTACGAGTACCGAGCAAAGGACGATTCCCATGCCACGGCACTTATAGCTTTAGGGGCCAAGATTCTTCAACTTCCAACTGCTATCCTACTTTCAACTATACTGATTCTGGTCGTGGGGTTTTAATCATTTCCTCCTAGTATCACTACAAACTACCTATTGACGAGACCATCTCTACATCTATAACACTAAAGGGCTATACCAACAGCCGGGGCCTCCGGATGCAGAAACACGGAGAGTAAAAAAGTGCACAGGTCACCGTGGAATGCGATGCGTGCCGCGTTTAGCATCCGACACCCAGATACTAACCAGTCTAAACCGAAAACTAACTCACTGGGTAACCTTTTTAACTCTCTGCTCACCCCCATTCAGTGAAAACTCATCTGGGCATGCTCCCTTTTATCAGCGACCCTAAAATTATGCATACAAACAACTAGGCACCCTCACTGATTGCGGCAGCATAAGTGGCCAAAAGTATAATAGAAAGAAAAAAAACCCCCCCCGATTTTTTGGGATGCGACACGGGGTACGGGCAGCCAGTGATACCCTATAGATATGCCTTTGATAATATGGCATCATACTCAATTGGCATAACCAGTATTTCTTCCACACATCCCAGGTGAGTTTCCGAACATGGTTATTTGAAAAAAAATATTGGGCCAATCATCCGGGGTATCTGTGCGCAAACAAAATTATACCCTCAATGTCCGGGTGCCGTGCTTCTTGCCCGGGACCAGTAAACAAAAACGGGGTTAGATAATAACGTAATCAGGGGTGTTATGGGTCAACACCTAGTTCTGGGTCAGATATATTTATTAGGAAACAACTCCAGTAATGTCAACCACTCAACCAGAAACACTCTATTTACTCTCAAATTGTAATCACAGTATTACAGCTGTATTTAGAACAAGTCTATGTACTTTTATTTTGAGAAAGTGCTATGATGAAAGACAAAGGATACAAAGTGTATGATACTAAACAGTTACTTTTGATCAGAAATATATTCATCATCAACTATGTAATAGTTGATTTGATAGCATGTAGAGTGGCGGAGACGTCTAGAAGTGGTCCTGTGGCCATTTTTTTGTTGATTTTCCTGCTAGGAAATATGGTACAATCTTATAGCATGAGTACGAAAATACAACACAGTATTAAGAGTATACTATGTGCAT
>QFET01012560.1:0-18078 GCA_003316355.1 Tuber calosporum
ACAAGAACCCGAGAGAGGGATATAAAAATCACCACCACCCCCGCTATATCCAGTCCAACGGTCGGACAAAGAGGCACCATACCATCCTACCATTTTCAAAACTACCAGTGCCAAGGAATAAAAAAATCGATAATACAAGTATAATACAAGAGATGTCAGATATGAGACGAAATCCCAACCTGGAAAATGAGAGGTATGATATGTGGCAAGTGGGCGTGTGTAAATGTGTGTGTGGGGGGGGGATGTATGATATACAAGAGAACCAATCAGTCGTACGGATCTTTCATCAAGAGTGCGGTGCGAGGAATGGAAGGGAAGGAAGGAAGGTATAGTAGGAAGGAAATATCACTACGGATCCTTTGGAAATTGGTGAGTTCCGAGTTTTGTCTTTATCGTCGGTCCTATCATGCTAGGGAGTCGGATTACCCGACAAGTGCTCGTAATTTACATATCATGCGTGCCTGGAATCGCACCCCCTTCTGAGGTCAAGTCTTGGGGAAAAACTTTTACCCAATCAATTGTTATAATAATATTATTTATTATGATACTGTCTCCTCCGCCAAGAAAATTGTTATAATACGGAAATGTCTAAAAAAAATTAACAAAAAAGAAAACGCCGTAGAAAATCCTCTAGTCGGATCTTAGCCATTTTGCACTCGGTAATATTGTGCCTGTTAGAGGGGGTTGGAGAGCCTGCTCGCCGCATATCCAGGCAGAGCGGGTATCAGAGATAATAATATAGTGTCATGCTTTTTGAACAGATCAACCAAGGAGCGAGTGAGTCGTCAGGAGTAGAATAGAGACTAAACGCTGTTCTTCGTACTATCAATAGTGAGTGACACGACAGAGGCAAGTAGAAACAAGTAGACTACTGAGTACAGTATGACACTACATACTCATTTGTCCCTCGTTTCCTGTCTCGATTGAAGGATATTGAGATGATATGCCATGGTATTAATGCACAACGAATTACCCAACAAGAATGAGAGCCAACAAGAATGAGAGCAACCAGTGATAAACTTTTGAGAAAAAAGGACAATAAAAAAAAAATCCCCTTCTCCCGTTTTTGCGAGCAAGAAAGGATTGTTTACTCTCTCCATAAAAGTCTATGCTACATAAAAATGTTTAAAGTCACCGCTTTTCACCTCTCCACAACCCCTAAACCTTCCTTCCCAGTACTCTCACAAATGCACTAGCTACCCCACCCAGGCTTCCCAAGGAAAATAAGTAAAGAGAAAAAGTAGAACATCACAAGACAAACTAATCGGAATCCCCTCCGTAATCCTCAGATCCTTCATCATCATCTTCATCATCTTCATCACCTTCATCAGAAGAAAGCTCGATTTTGTAATTCGCAGGTTTTCGAGCCCTCACAGCCCTCCCGCGAGATTCTGGTTCGGCGGCTTTCGGAGCTGGTTTAGCTGGGGGTTTGGTTGCAGCTTTAGAAGTCTTAGACGAAGGTTTAGAGTAGAGTTCCTCATCGTCAGAATCCAGAAGTTGGTCCGCCATCTTGTCCACGTCCAAGTCATCTTCGTCCTCAGACAAGGAAATCGGTTTCTTGGCCCTGGCTTTTGGCACCACTTTTGCAGCCGGCTTCTTGGGCTCTGTAGCCTTCTTCGATACAGCCTTCGCTGGCAGTGCGGCCTTCTTTGCCGGGGCTTTCTTGACAGGTTTAGGGATGTCATGATCCGAGTCCGAGTCCTCAGATTCGTTGCCGGCACTCTTGGTGAGATTGAGAGGGATCTTCGAAACTCCCTTAGGAGCCACCTTCTTGGCGGCTGCACCCTTCAAGGCTGCCCCAGATGCCTTCTTTGCAGAATCTTTAAACAAAGGTCTACCAGTGTCACTACCTTGACTGCCGATACCCTTAACAAGGACACTGACATCCCCGAGGCCATTCTCCCCGCCGGAGTCATCTGACCCAGCAATATCCAGAATTGAAGGCTTTGTTGCCGCTGCGCGTCTTGGTTTTGTGGCAGCGACCCTCAAGGGCGGAGGGTCTGAAACGTCCAGGTCAAAGATAGAATCATCCGCAGCAACCGGCTTGGCCTTCGGGGCAGTCTTAGTAGCAGCCTTGGCTTTCGGGGCAGCTTTCGCCACAGTTTTCCTCGCAAGAGCCTCCATTTCAGATTCAGCCTCGGATTCATCTTTTGTAGGTTTCTTGGTTGGTGCTGCCTTGGCCTTCGTTTCTGGGGCCGTTTTCTCGTCCAGTGAAAGGAATTCGTCTCCACTGTCCTCTGTGAGGTCTGGTTGAGGCTTTTGGTCTGATGACGATTCCACATCGGCGTGTGTTACCTTAATAGGAGGCTTTGCAGAAGGCGCCGGTTTAGGTTTTTGGTCAAGCATGTCGAAATCTGAATCACTCAGGTCATCAATTATCACCGCCTCTTTTTTGACAGCTCTTGCGATGGGCTTTTTGTCGGGGGCTTTCTGCGGAGGTTGGTCGATGGACTTGAATACCAGTGTAGACTGCTTCTTGGCCTCTGCTTTGACCTTCGTAGCCGCTGGCTTTCTCTTTGGTTTCGAAGCCTCGAAATCCGATTCGTCACTACCAGGGGCCTTCTTCTTCCCTTTGACAATCTTTGCGCCGTACTTGCCATTCTTCTTGCGCTTGACTACGGTGCCTTGCTCTTTTTTGTCTTCTTCCAGCTGTACCCTCCATTCTTCGATAAAGGCATCCAACTCGGTATTCCACAAGTCTTTTGGAGACTTCTTGATAAGCTCATCGACCTCAAGTTCTTTGTCAGCGACATCCCGAAGTAGCTTCTGGACTTTTTCATGTGTCAAAGACCAGATGGCCATCTGATCAGGAAACAGTTAGCATGCACAAATATGCCATAGAATGACGAAGTACGAACCCCCAATAGATAGTTGTAACCATCTCCGACAGTTGAATCCTCTTCTTCCCCTTCAACAGTATCCTCAGTCTCGCCAGCCTTCTGGGCTTCAACCTTGTTGGAAATTTTATCAAACTTCTTCTTCATAAGGTCCTCGATAATCTCTGCACGCTTACGCCCTGAGACTACCAGTTCCTTCTTAATGATCATTTGGACAAAGCGAGCCTGGTTAGTGAACTTCATCAATTGTTTGCCCATTTCTTTGAGCATGTTGTCCTGTAAACATATTAACAATGGAACTGATCAGGAGGGGTTCTGGTTTATAATACCTTGCGTTCCTGGTAATACTTCAAACGAATATAATAAAACTCCCTCAGAATATCATTGACCGAAGCGTACTTATTAATTCTCCCCTCAGGATCAAAAGCCACAAGATTGCTGGTTGATATGGTTTTCGTAAGCTTGAACTTGTTCACAAGCCCCTCAGCCAAAGCCTCTTGCATATGCTTTTCAGACTCCATGGTGATAATGAAATGGACCCGTCGAGGGGAATTGTAATCAACGTAATCTTTGATGAACGATTTATCTCCCTTGATGATGTCTTCGAGTTTCTCTTTGAACTCTTGAGTCCACATCTTGATAGGCAATTCCCGAACTTCGCAAGTAACACCATCAATCTGATTGATAACCCCAGAAAATCTGAATTTGTCCTCTGCGATCTGCTCGACCTTGCCGGCCCAATCACGATACCACGGAGTCATAGGTTCTAGTTCTTCGTTGTTCATCAAACGCCTGATATTGGCAACCACATCTTCTGGATTGTAATTCGGTATAGAGGTACTCCACCCTACCGTTCGTGTAAGCAAACAATGTGAATAATGCTGGATGTAGATGCCGCTTCAAACATACCTGTACCGATACCATCGGCTCCGTTAATCAAAACCAAAGGAACCACAGGGGCGTACCACATGGGCTCAATTTTCTTGTCGTCATCCAGATTATACGACAACAGGGGATCGTCGGTAGGTGGGAATAACTTCCTGGCAAAAGGCGACAATAGAGTATAAATATAACGAGGACTGGCTGCATCCTTTCCACCATCAAGACGGGTGCCGAAAGACCCTTCGGGCTCCAAGAGATTGACATTGTTGCTTCCAACGAATGTTTGCGCCATACCAGTAATCGTGACCTGGAGAGAACTTTCACCATGCTGATAGGCTGTGCACTCAGAAACGAATCCAGACAATTCCGAAACTTTGAGTTGTTTAGTAAGCTTTCTCTTGAAGCAAGCAAAGAGAATTTTGCGTTGACCAGGTTTAAGGCCATCCACAACCGAGGGAATTGAACGGATGTTGTCCGCCATACTGAAGAGAATCAACTCTTTATTAACGAATTCCGGATATGAAATCTTATCAATGGAGTGATCAAGGTAAGTTCCAGGCTTGTAGAGCCGGAGCCATTCCTTCCGCTCATCCGCCTTTTTCTTGGAAAATGCGAGTTCGACTAGTCGCTGGCCTTCCGCTTCCATCACATGAAACTCCTTGACATGTCTCTCCAGATCTGAAAAGTATAATTTTGCATCCCGTTCACCTGAGGTTCCCAAACCCTAGTGATGTTAGCATGCATACGCTACTCCAGGTGCTAGAAGACAAAAAACTTACTTTGTAGTACTTATGTTCCCATCCCTTTTCATTGTTGTTCTCTTTCCAATACTCGTACTCGGGCATGGTAAAGAAGCTGATCTCCATGGTTGGCTTTTTGACACCACCCTTGAACACCTTCACAATGGGAGTGATAAATTCGATCAGAAAGTTGGGCAACTTGAGCAAACTGGGGAATTGAGTCTCGAAGAAGTTGATAAGCAGTCCTTTGATATGACTCCCGTCATAATCCTGATCCGTCATGATCATGAGATGGCCATATCTCAACTCTTTCCTTGATTCGTAAACCTTCTTATGTTGCAGCCCCAGAATCTGTTTGATGTTTTGAATTTCCGCATTCTTCATTATTTGATCATGAGAGGCGTCTCGAACATTAAGAAGCTTTCCGCGCAAGGGGAAAACGCCAAACTTGTCCCGCCCATCGATTGCAGATATACCAGCAACAGCAAGTGATCTGGCTGAATCTCCTTCGGTTAGAATGAGCACGCATTCCTCTGAGTCCTTGGTTCCAGCTCTGTTGGCATCGATAAGCTTTGGATTATTGATTCTATAAACTGTTAGCACACCCACGGCCACCGAGTAACAACCTAAGACACACCTAGAACGTCTTGATCCATCCGTTTTCTTCAACTGTTTATCGGCTTTCATATTGGCATAGTCGATGATGTTCGAGATAACCGGGGTATTCTTCAAAATATTTTTAATGAACGTGTCGCTCACAGAACATTTGCTCCCAAACGCACTAGGTCTGGTAGTCAGTTGTTCCTTGGTTTGCGAGGTGAATGCTGGATTCTCGATCAGGCAGTTGACGAATATAAAGAAATGATTGCGCATTTGAGCGTTTTTGACCGCGGCTCCAGATTTGTTTTGCTTCTTGAGAGCTCCCTGAAGGTGCGTACAAAGCTGATCTGCGATGTGATTCACGTGGGTTCCTCCGGATGTTGTAGCGATACTATTGACAAACGATACCTGTTGGAAATTGCCACCGCTAGCAGCGAAGGCTACTTCCCAGCGATCATTCACGACTTCCCAGGTAATCACAGGCTGGTGTTCGCCACCAGCTTCTTCGTGCAACGCATTGACATACATCTCGCAGTACTTCTTGAAGTTCAACTTTATCCGCTCCCCGTTCAGGAAGACCTTTACGTCTCTCACAGAAGCTAAACCCAGTTATCAGCAAGAAACACCCCGCTACTCTTCAAGAAAGCCGAGCTTACCAGCCATATCGTAAACCCTTCTCTTGACAAGAGCTTCGAAATCATCATCCATCTCCTCCATGTGAAATTTGGCAAGGTCAGGTTTGAACGTAATCTTCGTAAACTGCTCCCCCTTCGGGTTTGGAGTAATCTTCGCCTTGCCCATTTTGCCCATGTTGTCCGTCCAGGTCTGCTTGTACCTTTGCTTGGTATTCTTATCACCAGTCTCAACTGTGAATTCAGTACTGAAGATATTACAGAGCTTTGCACCATAACCGTTACGACCACCGGTAACTTTTTTTTCGTCGTCGTCATAGTTGGAAGAGGTGAGAAGGTGGCCAAAGATCAACTCGGGAACATAAACTTTCTCCTTCTACTCGGTTGTAAGTAAAGATGCCTTGACTTGAAATGGAAGATTGGGACAGGGCAGGCGACTTACCGAGTGTATCTCAATCGGAATACCCCTCCCGTTATTATAAACAGAAATTGTTTTGGTCGCTTTGTCAACAGTAACCTTGAGAGTGTCCATCTTAGGATCACGAATTTTATTGTCGGCCGCATTGACCAAAATTTCGTCGAAAATTTTATAAAGACCAGGAACCATAGTAACAGACTTCCAAACCATAGCAGTCGTACCCGTGTCGAAAACCCACATTTGTCGTTCCGATCGTTCTATAGACCCGACATAAGTATCGGGGCGTTTGAGGATATGCTCCAATTGAGTAAGCTGTTGTGAGAGCGATTAGCTGAAACAGTTCACTGCAGTAGATAGGAGTTTCGGTATTAATTCAAACCTTTTGGTATGAATCTGCAAAGCTCTTCTTTCCCCCCGGAGACCCCGATCCTTCTCCGAAGTCAGCGTCATCCCCATCTAACTCCGATTCATTTTGCTTGGACTGGAGCGGCTTTGCCGAAGTTTTCGCCCTCTTGGGGGCAGGAGCCTTCTTTTGCTTCTTTGCCGACGGTGGCGTATCCGCCAGGTTACCGTCGTCATCTTCATCGTCAGAAGGAACAACACGCTTCTTTGATGTTGTTTTTGGTCTGGCTGCTGCGGAAGTCTTTTTAGGTGCCGTAGTTTTTTTGGGTGCAGCGGCTTTCTTCGCCGCAGGCTTCCTCTTCTAATGTGTGTGGAAAAAAAACTCTTAGCATACAAACCTCCAACGCGGGCCAAGGAAGACTTACCACAGGCTCGGGTGAGAAGCCGCCATCGCTGCCTTCATCACTAAAGTGTGATGAGACCCCGTCTTCGTCACTGTGCATAATCACCGATGTTGGGCGAGATTTCTCGAGTGTCCGCAAGGTCCAGAGGAATCTGAATGAAAAACAGTTGAGCAAAGAATGCAGTTGGCCGCCGGACACTTGGTGTCTCTGTGGTTGAAATAAAGAACAGCTGAACAAAGAGCACAGTTGACCGCGGGACACTCGGTGTCTCTGTAGTTGAAGTGAAGATGTCAAAGGATTTGTGTTCTTTCGATCCCTTTTCTGTTTGCTACTTGGGTCAGTATTTTGGTTGTTGCTGGTTCCCAGGTTGAAAGGAGTCAGGAGGGTCGTGTTTGTTTGTTTGTTTTGGGCTTGGCAGATGCATGAGACTACGGATAAGCCCGAATTAAAATCCAGCCCTGAACCCACAAGTCACTTACCAGTACTCGAGTAGACCCCTATCATGCCTGAACTTATCAAATCCCAACGTTATGTTAGAGGATTGATTCACCATGCCATTGTGGCACTCTTGTACCCTATTTGTACTTGTACCCACACGTGCGGTACTCTACAGCACTCGAGTACCGGTACAGTACAAGTGTGATCTCAACATTATTGGGTGCCATTCATTACTCACCCACAGTCTTATGCATTGTACTCGAGTACACTCTTGAACCAACATTAACTGGGGAACCTTTTTGCGACGGGTATGATACCTTCGACGCAAGATGGCGTGGTGGTCTCCTTGTTGTTTTTCCCCAGAGCGGAAATAAAGTGTCATACTTGTACGAGTACTTGAAAAATCGCATGGCTCTTGTATCAAGGAGGGTCTGGTGTGCGCCCGTGGACGTTGTCATGTGTGGGAAAAGGACTGGGCTGTTCACCAGTGAAAAGAAAGTTCTGCGGTCCAGTTATAACACTGCACTCGAGTAGTGTGAAAAAAATTTCGCGGGAACTCCAGTGCACACGGTATCTGGCCAGAAAACCCATTCTACCGGCATACCAGCCAATCCCGGGTCCTCCCTGTGGAGTATCAGTGTTTTCTTTATCCTATCATAGCAAAAACACAACGTTTTGCCCCTAGCCAAGAGAATGAGGGGGGCTGTTTGTAAGGTGATAACCCTACAAGCCGCAGTTTGAAAACATAGAAATGTGGGGTTTGAGAAAAATATTTGTGACTGGTAAATCTCAGGGTCTGTTCTGCCACATAATCTTATTTTCTCACTCTGTTTGGGGTCAAGCCCAAATAACCACAGTATATTATTCCCACCTTATAAAAGTCCCTCAGGTGTTTGGCAATGCATACTGTACGAGTACATACCTCAACTACAGACTGCAGGTTGGAAAACATTGCAAATCACATTTCATAAGATATCACCATGCAAGCATTGGCATGCGAAACAGCCCGCAATACCTCAACTTCCAAGCAAGGAAATCCGATCACAAAAACCCTTGAAAATGCATCGGAAACACTGCTAACTTATAGAATTTTCCCCATGCCAAAAAAAAAAAAACCATTCAGATGGCCTCTGCCGCTTAAAAATATCCTCTTCAGGAAAATGCCAGGGCAAGCATTCCACCAAACTGTGCTGAGACCATACCTACTGCCGCCCTGTCCGTCACCACAAGAAATCGCGGACAAAACGTCGCCCTTTTTCTAGGATAAAAAAAAAAACTCATTGCTGGTATTCTATCGTACAAGTACAGTACTCGAGAACAGGTAGGGCCCGGGATTCACAGTTATGTACCGAAAAGGTTTTCTCGGTACGGTATTTGGCAAGATCCAATATAAAAAAATTACTCCAAGCCAAGAAGACATGAAACTTAGCACTGTGGACATCAATAATAGTCATTGAATGCGTTATTTACTTTCTGTTGTAGAGTTGACACTGAAACATTAGTCCACCACACCAAACAGGCCCCTGATCTGCCCTTGAATTGGCCTAGTCTAGCTTGCCTTCCCAACTCTATCGATAATAATTATTGTCATTCAGTTGGCTCGCGGAAACCGTTGCCGTGGCAACAAGAGCAAGTTTATGCTCAGGGCTGCTTTCATGTTCCTGGCGGCTCAAGCAAGCACTACCATACCGTATTAGGGTCCCCAACAAAAAACCCTCGGCTACGCTGCCTGCCATATATTCTTCCCTCCCCCAGCTCCAAAAAACACTTATTCACATATTATCACTCGATATATAATATATATTGGGTTATATATTTGCTTATCGTACTTCTCTAAGGCACCCGTATGACACCTAAGCGCTGCGCAAGCATCCGGGGATCTTTGATTTTTCCAAAGCCCAAGCCGTGCCAGGGTTTCCGAATACTGCTCTCAGCACGTAAATATTTTTACTTGGTTTCCCTCGTTCCTTGGCGAAATACCGCAGGCGGGTGTCTTTTTTTTCTTTTTTTTTCTTTTTTTTGTTAAATCCGTGGTTTTATTTGCACTGAGTACGGTGCTCGTACAGGAAAATCCTGGCATTCACCCTGGAGCGCTGGAGCGTGGCCTAAAAAAGCCAAAAAACTAAACAAATAACAATAGAAAAACACCACGATATCATAAACATCTCTTGTTTGCCTCTAGGGCCTATGTGAAATTCCTTCAGGATCTTGATTAAATCAAAACTTGACTCTCGTAAAAAGGGAAAACCCCCCCCATCCTATGATAACTGGAAAATTAATCCTATTCTTGATCACAAAGGAAACAAAACCATTCAACAGGGCCTTCCATCCCTCCCCTCTTTCTATTTCTGATAGGGTCGAACCCGGGTATACCAAACATCTCCCGATCTGCCTCCTTCGGGTGGTTGTCTTTCCTTTGTACGAGTACGAGTGCCGTATGATACTTTTGCTGCAGAGAGAAGCTCGGCAATCGCCGTAGTATTTGGTTGCATGAGACATTCGTGTGACTTGATCGATGGTTGGGCAAAGGAGGTTTCCCCCCTTTGACTTGGCACTACCATACAATGTCAGGTCCCTTTCAAGCCTCGTGACACCTCGAGGAGGGTCGTAAGCCTACTGTACCGTATTTTTACTTTAGCTGAAGATTCAAGAGATGATGACATTCCGAACGAGACAAGGTTATCAAGTATCATAGTTCATCTCCTTGGCGCTTAGGATGTTAACTTATTGAGAAGCGCCTTCACAGCCATAGACTCAGCGATCAGAGTACTCGTATACGGTAGTATCAAGATCCAAAAACGACAAATCTCGGAACAGGCCGAATATACTTGCATGATACGGTACCGCAGGTTAGGTCCCCTGTTGATGGATACTCTGCGATGCTAACAAAGCTGAAAACCCTAACCCTACCTCTGTTGAAATTTGCGTGCATCACAGGAAAGGGTTCCCATATTTATTCGAGTGTCCCGTGTGAGCTACGCACCCCAGAAACCCTTGTCCTATGATACTGTACCGGTTCGCGACTTCTGTCGTGGTAGGACGAGGCAGGTTTCCATCACTTGTCTTGATATGTTTACTCGTATAGAGTTCTGATTTTTCTGTCTTGCAGCATAAACTGTTTCTGTTGTGTACCGTATCATACATTGATGCGCCGAGCACCCCACCATTCCCGGAGAGCGAATATCAGCCTTGGGCCACACTATTCAGTACCATACCCTATAATGTGGTGACAAAAGTGACATAGGATAGCATACGGTCGTCCATTTCCTACTGTGCTCGAGTACAGACCGATGTTTTGAGAAGTGGGTCTTGCCAGGGTTCGGTGTAAGGACTACATGTATTATCCGCACAGGGAATTTTCTCCATCCCCTGTTTCTCACATAGCGCATGGCTAGTGTGTGGGATGGATTGAATGAGGAAGACTTTTTACAGCTGTCATTAAAGATCACTCGGACTCATATTGTCGCGTGCTGTTGCCTGTGCTCCACAGTACTCGAGTAGAGCCAGGCGATGCCAAGGGTTAGTGCATCAAAAGAATCTATCTAGCGGAAGGCCAAGAAAGGACTGATAAAAGCAGTTGAAAGTATGGACCACCTTCCATTTATTAAATACAAGCCTCCTGATAGAATAATGCCGTAAACCAAATTCATTTCTTAAAATAGCCTGTGAGCAATGAAGCTCGACCACCTGTGATGCATATCTGCACTTTAATGAAAGAATGGTCACCTATTCCATCTCAAAATGCAAGACCTGAGGCGGAGCAAGGGGTCTTATGCTGAGGTGACGATAGTTTTGGTGTAGACTTAGGGGAGGTGGGTGCCGATCGTCAGCCTCACAAAGGATTGTTACTGAAGGGATATAAATAGTTAAGCTTTATGACATCAGGCCTGGAATCGATGTGATACGGTGATTTTGATCAATAGCTGCACAGAGGAGTCGAGCGAGGGTCGAGGGGTATCGTGGACCACCTCTTTGGTGACAGCAAAGCTCAACCGATTTATTCATAACCTAACAAGTTTTTTGTTGTCGCTGACCGTTCTACTCGTTATTACCTGCATTCCGAGCTACCTGCTTTGAAAATGAGCCTGGGAAAACTTGATCTTGGTGACCAGTCAAGGTCCACACTCACCAGTTGGCCGAACATGAAAGCTTGGGGTGGTGGATAGCTTTACCGGTGTGGCACCGCATAGTGGTTGACCGAGTTTATCTTTCTCGGTGAAAGCGATTCAGTCTCGTTCCAGCAACCATCACCGAATAATCGGGGCTGAAGAGGATCTTGAACCGGAAGAGGGGTGCCAGTTTATTGTTCTTGTTTTTTATAAAAAGCATTCCAGTAAAGCATCGGACACGTGGGGATGAAGCTATCGACGGCGGATTCGGGTATTTCCTGCGGCTGGGAATAGAATACCGGTGCTGGTTCGTTTTTTTCCTTGATCTTGATCGGGGGAGTCAGTAAACTTATGGGTGATGGCTGCGATGAATGTGTTTCTATTTTGTACTTTACGAATCCTTGCGGCTGAGTGAGGAGGGAAGAGAGCAAAGAAACTTGAGAAAAGTAGGGTGGTCATCGGTGGTGCAAGGATAGGAGGCACAGTACGGTTGCTGATAAGCGAAGGTTTGAGGTAGAGTATTATACCAGTACTTGTGCAGCAACCTGTCAGGTGCGCCAGGATACCGGTACCGGTCAAAGTCGTTTGAGCGTACAGTAGAATTGAGAGAATCGAGTTGAGGCAGTGTGTTCTTCAACCTTCCAAACGCCGGAAGATCTCACTTGGCGGTATGATAGAGGTTGAAACGGAGTAAGGAAGAGGAGTGAAGGAAGAGGAGGAAACTATTCGAAAGAAGACCTGCCGGTATTCAAAAGGTGAGGAGGAGGTATGGGGCTCAGTGGGAGACGGGGACCAACCGAGTGACAGCAAGGGTCTTGAGCGGCCATTTGCCACAGGTGGTATTGCACACAGGTTAAAAGGGCGGTCAGTATGATATTTTGATTTATTTGCAGCATCATACCAGTGGAGGTTGTTTTCGAGATTTTTGCCGGTGGTTCTGGTCATATTTTTGTTTTGTTTTTTGTTGATCCTCCCCTGAATCTACTTGTAGTTACATGCGAGGAAACTTGAAAAAAAAAAAAAAAATTTGGCGTATGTAGAGTCTTGTACCTCGGAGATGAAGTTCACGCTCTTGCTTCAAACGCCTCCACTAAAAGAGAAGAGAAGTATCATACTCGTACAGCACTGTATCATATTCATACTTGGAAGGTTGGAAAGAGGGAGGGAAAGGAGGAAGGAAGTGGGAGGGGAAGGGAGAAAGAAGAAAATATCTCATTTCTGAGCCTTTCCTAGAGCAATAAATGCCACTGTACGAGTACCGTACCCTACCGTCTAGTGCTCAGTGCCCTCCAACAGGGTTCCACCCCCCATCTCATCCCATCATCTCTTTTAATCTTATTGAAACTGGCCAGTAATCGCTTATTCCTCCATTCTCCCCTTTTGAGATCTGCCCCCCAAAAGTACAGTACGAGTACCGCACACCAGTCACTCCTTCTCACCCCCGTTACTTTTTCACTCTCTTACTGGGGCATCCACCAAAGAAGAGCACGCAGAGGTCTCGGAATCAGACGAGTGTTTCCACTCGTACTTGTATCTCTCCTTTTTCTCCAATAATGATCAAAGCAACTGGTTCTCATTTGGAGTATCATAGCTGAAGGCTGCTGGTGCATTCCTTTTAGATCTACCGCATCAACCAACCCACGCTCACTGGCAGAGTCACTGCTACAACTTTCTCTCTTCTCTTTCCTGGTCGTGGTTTACGGCAACACATCAATGCAGTAACTCTTGCTGCTACAAGTATCATATCAGCGAAGCACGAGTAGTGTCAATTCTGCAGCCACTGCCACCTCGAAACAGCCACTGCATACAGCACCTACTGTACTTCACTTGATTTCTCTCCTCTTTTCCTGCCCACCCCTCTCTCGTCAATTCGATTTGCATGCTCCCACTTGCATTGCAATATCCGGCCCTGTTACCCTTGTTCCCTGACCGTACTATTGAGCCCACCCCCAGAGAAAGAGTGAAAAAATAAAATAAAAATCGCGATTCTAACCTGCATTCCTCTGTGCCCCGAGGACTTGCTGCCATTCTCGAGAACACCTTTTTTTCTCTCCTTCCCTCCCTTTGCACGTTGACTTCACCGAACTGCATGCCTATCGTCTTTTCGTTGCGTTGGGAATTTTGAGGTTCCCTTCATTCGCTGGTCCGGCATACATTACCCACGTTGACCATTCACGCGTCTACATTCTTTTCCTCCACTGGGGAACCTTGACAACGACACGCCATACCCTCCTCCATACTGTTCCACCATGGAACCTTATGTGGACTCTGATGTGGGTTCTCTTAATGAAAAGGAGAATACCCCAATCTCAAAAACTACTATGAGTATGGTAACAGTCCGCCTTTCCGACACCACCCTCGGATCCCTCCCTTCTCCAACACCGACACTTAAACTCGTCGACCATAACGCCGAAGAATTTCCTCTGAGCAACGACGAAGAAGAGCCCATGTATGCCCTAGAACAGACAGAGTCACCTTCTGACGGAGTGGATGCTTCCCCAAGATCTAGCGCTGAAAGCATTAGCTCACAGGGTGCTGTTGACTGGGAGGGGCTGGAGAGAACTGAGGGTGAAAGCATCAAAGACGAAACTTCCGAAGAGGTTGGTACATTTTTCTTCCCGCGGAATTCACCACCTCCAATTTTTGCTCTCACCTGCCTTCAAGGATTTGAGGGGAAATTGTCTGACAACTGGCTTTGATTTATCTAGGGAACCGCGTTTCTTCTTGCTAGATTGGAACAGGAGAATAAGCGTCTTGAGAAAGATCCTAAAGCTCTACACATTCACCCAGAACGGCCACCATCCCTTGCTCAGCTGAAGAGAATGATGGACAAGCCTGGTCCCGAATCCCTTCGATACTCTATGCTACCCGCCCCACCACCTCTCACTGATCTCGAGTTCTACGCTGCTCTTGTTGCAGATTACAATAGAGCAGCTTCAAAGCTACCTCACCTTCTTAGCAAGAAGATACGTGGGGGCATTCCCCCACCGCTTCGTGGGGTAGTATGGATTGCCATGTCTGGAGCCAGGGATAGTGGTTTGGAAGGACTCTATGACCAACTTCTGGGCGAGACGTCCCCGTACGAACATTTGATTGGGAAAGATATAGGAAGGACAGGGTTGGAGATGTTCAAGCAAGAGGGGGGAGAGGGGCAGAGAATGCTAGGGAGAGTGCTGAGGGCTTTTAGTATTTACGATACGCAGATAGGCTATTGCCAGGGGTTCGTTCAGCTATCCCCACGTGCACCCGCGGTTTCTAACTATTGTAGTCTTGGTTTCTTGGTGGGGCCGTTGCTCATGCATATGGGGGAGAAGGAAGCCTTCTGCGTTCTTGTGAGGTTTGTAAATCTCAGTCGAGGCATAGCCTTAGGCGGAACATTAGTAACCTGTGTTATAGGCTTATGGAGCATTATGATCTTCGCTCATGCTTCTTGCCGAATATGTACGGGTTGCAGTTGCGAATGTACCAGTTCACACAGCTCCTTGCAACCCATCTACCAGAGCTCTCCGCACACCTCAATAGCCTTGGGATCCAACCAACGTATGCGTCACAATGGTTTCTATCGTTCTTTGCTGTTAGCTGTCCGCTGCCTATGCTCTTCCGAGTTTACGATGTCATCTTTGCCGAGGGTGCCCCGGAGACCATAATGCGTGTAGCGCTGTCGCTCATGAGACGGAATGAGAAGCGCTTGCTTGCGACCTCCGAATTTGAGGACGTAATGCAGATGCTTTTAGCTCGGGGGCTATGGGATACCTATAACTTCAATGCCAATGATCTAGTTCAGGACTTTGTCGGTTTAACGGGGGTTGTGACTAGCCAAGGGTTGACTGACTTGGAGAAAAAGTTCAAGGAGGAGCATCCCGATGACAACGGCATCAAAATCGCGCCAGCCAAGACATCTGGTTCGGACTTGCAAGCGGCTGCCTCTAGATTTTTGGGGAGAATGTGGGGTGGAGGTTCATCGCCCGGTCCGGTAAGCTTGAGTCCTGCCTCCGGCCAATCACGACCCGCAAGTATCTTAATGAGAAGGACCCCGTCCAAACAGAGTCTCTCAACAGTCAGCTCTTTCGATACATCTGATACCGGTAGTGGAACCACCGATGTGACGACCCTGTCACGATGTTCCTCGGTTGCTGCTGATGATCGAAGAATATCGACTAGATCAATATCGTCAACGAGAAGGCAGAACAAAGACGGGGAGCTCCATGGCCAAATCGAAGACTTACTTATGGCCTTGAGCGCATTGCAACGTGAACACGCTGCTAAGGTAGATGAGCTTCAAACGGTTAAGGCTGAGAGAGAGGAGGAACGGATGCTAGCCAAGAGGTTGGTGGAATTGCTTGCAAATGGCTCTCCTGATGGCGATGAGCCGGAGAGTATCGACAGTATCGCCGAGATTAGCGACCTCTGTGACCAAATAAGTGAAAACCTGACCAGGGCAGAGTCTGAGACAGTTATCACACCCAAACCGTCCACCGCACAGTTAGAAGAAGAACTCCAGCAAGCCCGGGAACAAGTCCATAGAGAGCAGCTCAAGTCTAGGGACTTGGCAAATAAACTAGCGGAACAAGATGCCGATGTTGTTAGGCTAAGAAGCCAACTTCTCGATGCCAGATCCAAGTGGCAGGAGAGCCAGAGAGAGAAACAACAGCTACAGAAGACAATCAACGAGCTAAAGCATCCTCTGGGTTCACCCGAACCCAAGGATCGCGACGGAGAGCCACAGAAGGGAGGACTGAGGGAGCTTCGGCTAGGCCGTTCCAATTCAACTCGGGGACAGCCAACTCCTACTTTTAACAAACGTTCGAGTTCCTTAGGAATGCAGTCCATTCTAGCCCAAGATAACAATGCCCCGGCAACGGCCGATGCTCTCCTCCTCGAGCTTGTGGCTAGTAAGACCGCTGAGGCGGTTGCAAAGCAAGAAGCTGAGGAAGCTAGGGCAAAGTTGGAAACGCTGCGGAAGGTTCTTGGAGGGGGCGTGAGTAGCAGTGCGAGTTCGCTCCGGGATTCTCCCTTATCGCCAGGATTTGACAGAACGGCTAGCGGTGGTAGCTTCTCTTCATATCTCTCTGTTGGGTCGCCTGCTCCCGCTACCCCAAGCAGCACAACAAGCACTGGAGGAGGATTCTGGGGAGGATGGGGGAAAAAGTCTACAACCGTCGATTCACGATAGTTACGCGTTACACCCAATTACTATCTGTACGAAGTAAAAAAAAAAAAAAAAAAAAATCAGGCAGCTAGGAAAACTAGCGCAAGAGTGACCTTCTCGTGTTTTTGAGAAAGTTGCGGGGAGTTATTGCTGCTTGAGGGGATATATTATACCATAGTTTAACTTCTTTTTCTATTCACAAACCCTCTCTTTCTTCACTTTCTATTTGTGTTGTATACCTTTTCCTCCTTTTCTTACGAATATTTTCAGCCCCTTGTTGTTATCATAGCCGTTCACTTCTCTCACCTTTAGTTTTTTTCACCCAAGCCAACAATGGCTCAAACTGGTCGGATGCTTCTTTCTTTTTCTTACATCGCCCCAATCTAGCGATCTTCTACTAGGATCCTTTTGTGGCTTGTTTGTGTATTTTTCCCATTTTACTTTTTTTAACAAATACTGGGTGGGGATTTCTTTTCTTTTTCTTTTCTCCTTTATCATAAGTTATGGGTTCTGTGCCTTGCTTTTTACCTTTTTTTCATCTTTTTTTCCCTCCTGTTAGTTTTGCTTTTTTTATCCCTTCCTCCTGCCGATGCTCATTCTAAGCGTTTGTGGAGAGAATTCTTTTTTTCTTCTACATTCTCGTGTATATAATGTGAACAAACGATTCTTTTGGATTGATTCGATTCGATTTGGTATCGCCGTAATCTGTGGTGGTTATCGTGGTAGGATAGTAAGGTATGTCCTGCGCTGCATAATTTACCAAACACTGTTGCTCCTTCGCTACTACCTTACCGCCCATGCCGGTACTTGTACTAGTACTCGAGTACTCGCGAGGGTCCGAACCAGCGCCTACAACATGATCACCTGTGAGATACACCGGAACCCCAGTGGCACCAACTCCACAGGGTGAGACGTAAAACACAAAGCTTTATCATAGAACAATACCCAACGCGCCCGAAATATTTACACACCCGGTGGCTACGGTGGGCATGGTGCTGAGTATCATATCCATGTCGCAACCTGGAGGATCCACGATGCACTGTAGTATAGAGGATAATTCGAATTCGAACTTGAACAAAGAAACAAACCAAGTTTATACCCTCACGTTCGGCCTTGCAGCAATAATTTCCCGGTGAGCTGTGCTGGATGGAGGTAAGCGGTCGGTGAGAAAGAGGTACAAGTACTCGTACAAGTATGTGTTGTGGTTATCGCGTGTTAGGCCTTCCTTGCTTGTATTATATGACAGGTATCATGCGTGGGGGAGGTACAGAGTGGAATCCAACCGAGTGCTTATCTGTGATTCTACAAGTACTCTACCGTACTTTGGTCTTTTTTTTTTTTTTTTTTTTCCACTTTCCCGACTGAGGCACAGCGCCTAAATTTTGTGTGTTACATTAGCAACTCACCCAACAACCCACTGCCAATGTAACATACAAAACCTAATACAACTCCCCGACATGAAGAGTCCGAACACAAGGGTGATCCTAGGAGCCTTTGAGGGCTTGCCAAGGTTCCCAAATTATCCCT
>QFET01012574.1:0-41699 GCA_003316355.1 Tuber calosporum
ATTCTATACTTTTTGAATTAGTCGCCATTTTTGGGCGCGGTAACGGTATGGTTATCACTAGGGGAGACCTGGTGCGGTTATTTCTTTTGTCTTGCACGTTTAGAATTAACGTTTCGTTTATGCCATAGCTAGCGCTCCATGCAGGTTCCTGTACGTTAACAGCGAATATATGAGATAATCGAAAAAAAAAAAATTCAAAACCCCGTAGTTAAGGGATCATCAAACAACGGAGAAGAGACCTTAACAATATAATCAGTTATTAAGTTAACAAGTTATAAAGCCTTCCAGAACCCTTTTATCTTAACCATACTTTTACCGAGCTTTCCTGACAGTTCTCTGATTTTCACGATACTAGCACGGCCTAGTCAATTCAACAGTACCGAATTGGCTACCCCATAACAAGCACCTGAGCAGGGAGTCTGTCCCTGCTCCTCCTGCTTCTATCTAAATATCAAGAAAAGGAAAGGGTGATCAATCCTACCCTCTGTTCTCAATCCTGAGAACCAGATATCACCTGCTAAGGCGAAAAAAATGTAACAGGTGCTAGCCTGTGTGAATGGTTATACAATAGAGTCCAAGCGGTAGCCTGATATCGCTTTGGTGTGTAAGGGAGAGCTGCTGATAGGCGAAGACAATGGGAGTACAATAGAATGGTTTAGAGAGTGAAGGGGAACAATAGGATCGCTGTTCAACCAAGTGTATTAACTGTCTAGGTATCTGTCTGAAGTATGATGTCTCTTGCTAGCCTGGAGACCACTCTTAAATACATGAAATCTTTCCAGCAAGAGCTCAGGCTCTGGAAACCCGTAGCCACAATCATTACCATTGAGTGTACAGCTACCAGAATCCTGTGGCCCTGCCGGAGTCCTGGAAAGTCAGGTGCTTTCCCACAACTTTGCCTCTATCCCACCGGCAGTATGCATGACCTGTTCCTTCCCTTGGAACTCCTGGGGCACAATCATGCTGATCCTCCCAGTCATACAGTAATCAGTGTACCGAAAGCTAGAGATTCCAGTAGGGAAATCAAATCCAAAAGAAATCAAATCAAATAAATGTAATCTGAGGTAGGAATGGCTAACGAGAGTGGTAATAGAGGTACAGGAACTTGTACACATGTTACAAAGGAGGAACTGGAAAGGGGCATGGAATTGGATTATTTTTGTGGATGAAGCAACTATTGTTTATGATCCAAATCCAACTGGGAGAAAGGTTAGTGTTAGACCTGGTGAAGAGTTGCAAGGAAAAAACTTGAAGTCTAACTTTAAGTCTAGGAGGACTAGTATTGGAGTCTATGCTGCAATCATGAAGTGTGGCAGGACTCAGTTAATTCTGGTGAGAAAGAGGAGGTAGGAGGAAAGGACTAGCAAATGGGATAGACTTAGCCTCAATTCCCACCAATATGCAACTGAAATCCACTAGCTATACCTCATCCTAGTTATAGATAGTCTGGATAGGCCATCTGACAATATCTACCTAGCTGCTGACAATGCCTCCTGCCATGGTGGTGAGGAAAATCGAAAATTAGATACAGACTGTTGTTACAAAAAATTCCCTTGGCCACCGAACTCACCAGATCTCAATCCAATTGAGAACACTTGGGCACTACTCACAAGAGCCCTTACCAAGCGATTCTCCATACTGGAAAGAAGGCCCCACAGTTCGGCTGAACTGTTTGAGGCAGCCAAGGAGGAGTGAGATTTAATTCCTGAAGAGAGGTTGAATGGATAGATAGATAGAATGCCAGAGAGAATCCAAGCTGTACTGGAGGCACATGGAGGCCATATAAGATGGTAAAAATATTTTTTTACTATCTACTAGCTATACTATGATGTTTCTTTTAATTGAGTTTTCTACATTTTTTTTGAAATTTTTATGGTTGGGAGTTGTGGTATTGCCGTTGCCATGCAATGGTACAAGGACTCTCCAGACATGACTGTACTGTTCCTTAAACCTTAACAACAAATATATGAATTAATCAAAAAATCAAAACCCCTCTAGTTATGGGATCATCAAGTAATAGAGTAGAAACCTTAACAATATAAAACAAGTTAATGACTTAAGAAACTTTTATTCTCTATTTTACAATTTTACACAAGCATTCCTGATAATTCTCCAAATTTCTTGATAAGAGTACACCTTAGGCAATTCAAAAGTATTGAATTAGCTATACTGTAATACCAACAAAGTTACATCAATGCATTCCATACTACTAGACCCTTATGGGCTCTATCTGATTATCCTAAAACATATTTGTTATAAGATGTGTTGCATTTACTAATTGTGGAATTTAAAACTACTAATTACCAAACCCTTTTTTTTTTTTTTACATTGATAAATAGCCCATGTTAAAAGCTACATGGAAAATATATTTAAGGTATTTCTAAGACTAGAATTAATTATTATAGAGGGTTTTGTACTTTCTCCCAAATTTATACATATTATAATAACAACCTTGAACAATACTTTCTGAGAATAATTGTAGTTGTTATACAGACTAGATAATTGATTACCATGAAACCAGATTTTAGGTATCGGGTCAGTTTTCACATAGCAGCACGCATATAGTCATGTTATTTAACTTTACAATTCCGTAATCTCACATCACTTTTTTGCTATTATTTTCATTATTATCACATTGTTTCTTTATCATAATCATATTATTATTTAAACCCTGTACGACAAACTCATGCAAAATGAAAGGCTTCGCATTTGATTTGCACCGCCACATGTAATATTTTGGTTACAGCCTGCTGTATGTTTTAGGGCACGTCTGGTTACCAAGGCTTTTCGAAACCTTCATAATGTGAAAATTAGAGTTGTAACGAGAAACTACAATAATGGCAAGTTGATCGTTTGCGCTATATGTGATGTCACAGTGCCCTATCTGGTTACCTTCAATGGAATACCAAGATAGACAAAGAGTCATAGTTCCAAGGAGTTGTTTGTGGATTTTAAAAGTGTGCCATGGATAGGTTAGGAATTGCCAATGTTGTATCTTTGAAAAATATTGATCTGACCAGTATTTCAGAAACCTTCACTTTGACATCATTATTGCATTTTCATTATCAAGTTTTGGTGTCAACCAGACATGCCACTTCAAAGCAAAATAGAGGTTTGTGGCAAACGTCTATAATCAGGGATATAATGAAGGTTTGGCCTGGCAACCAGACGCGCCCTTAAATCCAAGGAACCATAAATTCACGGGGAAGGGGTTTTTTTTTCAAAAGTATAGAGTTCATATCCTCCAGGTCTCGATGCGGGCTTTTGCTCGTAGATAAGCACTTACATAAGAAAACCGCTCCAAGAGGGTAACCCTATTTACCCGGCCGGCCATACTCCAAGATGCACGCACACACAACGTCCCTGCCCATGCTCGCTCCCACCCCTCCACCAGCGCTGGCCCAAATGCCTCACTTTCATAACTCACAATTGGAAAGCTAAAACATGCGCTCATTGTATACCGCACAGATACCTTTGACCTAGTCCTGGCAAGACAACACCATATCCTAACTTAACTTACACCTAGCCGAACCTAGCGCTCGGGAGAGAGCTTGCCTTACCTCCCCTCCAGCCTACCTACCTACCTACCTGCCCTCTCTATCCATCTATACCGGACACCGATAGCTTTGACGGTAACGCTGAATTGCCCAGCCACGTACCTACTTGCCCACAGATATCCCTCAATCGACGAAGCGCCGGAGAGACGAGCGAAAGAAACAGGGAAAAGCACATGTAACCACCAATGGACCCTACCCTACACATCTCCCGCGAAGACCTAAACTACCTAACAGCAACCCAGCGCCGACTCCACCACAATCACTCATCGACCCCATCCTCCTCAACTACCAACACCGCCAATAGCGGTGGTTCATTGAGCCTAGATCCCCAGGCGCTCGCTACCCTATCGAACCATTTTGATGCCTTGTTGGTGGCGATCACGAATCGGGTTGAGACTGTACATAATACCTCATCTGCTTCTGTCCCCCCCTCACCCCCCCTTTTTTTTTGAGCTCCCGTTGAGGATCAGGTGAGATGAGTGGGACTTTTAGCTAATTCCATCATCTGTTGGTTGCTTATGATATAGTTGTCCGCGCAAACGGTCCGTAGTACGCAGGCGTCTCACAGGCGAGCGGGGGGTGTCGTAGAGGCGGCCACAGTCGAGATAGAGACGCTTAGGGATGTGCTTAGGCAGTGCGACGAGCTGCAGAATGAGTTCCTGAAGATTCGGAGGATTGGCGAGATTGTCAAAGGCTTTAGGGCTAGGGTTGATGCTCTCGAGAGGAGGATTGGGAAGTGAATTATGTCTTCTGATCATAGGAGGGTTTCTTCTTTGGGTAAATGGGGGGCTATCTTTCTTGCCTCTGTTGCCTCTTTTGGTTTATATTTCTGCTATCCGATAGATGATGGGGGTGGATATCCCTTTGTAATTGTGGTCTTTTTGCCTTTATTTATTTGTTTCCTTTTTCTCCCTCTATTCCCTTTGTTCTTTCGCAGGAAAGACATCGAAACTCGATGAGGAAGCGTGATTGATCTACGGAGTTGGTGTTCTCTATGCTTTATATTTTCTGCTATCTTCACCTCCATATTGTTTCGCAGGGGAAAGCGTGGGCGCTGTTGGTTCCGTATTTACACTGGTTGGATCCTTCTTCAGCTGTATATCTCTCTGCTCAGAGAGCTGTCTTATTTCGCATTGCTAATCTACCTATCCATATCAATTGCTAACCTTATTCGCACCCACCTACCAGATCAACAATAATATTGGCATGATATCATCCTCAGGCAATGCTAATTTGGATGGCCCCGTATGGTTCCTCCTGACTGAGACATACTAACCCTCTAGTACCCAACAAAAGTAAATGTGAAAAAACATTGGCTGCCACCTCGGGTTTATCCCTCCCTGGTTCAAGGAAATGCTCGAGAGTTATGAGGTTGGAATGGCCCACGATATCTTCATCGAGATTGCGACTATCCAGTTCACGAATCTCATCTTTGAGAAAACTATTCAAATCCGTCGAGTAATTAATAAGGCTAACACAGTGGGGTATCGGAAGTGGGGACTGACTTGAAGAAATCCAAACAATCTTTTTCTACAGAATTTTTGGTTTCCCCTTCCGAGTTGGCACCCAGATTGAAGAATCCAAATTGTTCTGCCATGTCAACCAAACCTCCGGCAGCGTCAATTTCAGCCATGTCAAGATCTTCGTCTCTCTCTCCAATTGGCGATTGGAGAATACTCATTCGTCTAATGGATTTAGCTGCCAAGGGACTGCTTTGACGAGAATGCCGGACAGAAGGGTGGCCCTGGGGATCACCGCCGAAGGAACTTGAGGGAAATCCGCCAATTGAGAGTTGACGAGAATCGGGCCTAGATCCAGGAATATCCCCTTTTGCACCGACCAATGGCTGTTGACTAGATGGATGATAACCCTCGCTCCCGATATCTGGGCCTTTTCTCCCGACCTCAGACTCAGGGAGGCCGAGGCCAGTCTCAGAACGCGGTAAGAGCGTGTCATCCTCTTCGTAAATTTCAGATCGAGCCCTAACTCTTCTTCTTTCTTCGCCGCCGATTTCCTGGCTTTCAACCCCCCTCTTACGTCTTTCGGTAGACCCATCTCCCTTTTGGATAGCCTCTAGAATTGCCTCGCCTGAAAACATGCTTTGTAGGAAAGGATTCCTTAACTCTCCAAAGACACTCCATTTGAAAATGAGAGTGTGGGCGTTTTGCTTTGCGAGTCTGGAAACTTTAGAAGCTCGAGCTTTTTTGAGAGCCATTGCCATGTTCTCGAGGTAATGTTCAGTCCACAGTGTTACCTCTTTGCTCTTGATTTCTAGCCTGCTATCAATTATTGGCCCCTTTGGCTGGGCACGACCACGGCCTCTCCTAGTATCTCCCATCACTGCTTCGTCTCCTGCTAGTTGGGGATACTCCAGTTGGACGTATTCCATTTCATCTTGTTGAGAATCTCCAGGCTGGTGAGAAGTATTATTGGAAGCCTGATTCGAGGGGGGGGCATGCGCATCCGGGCCTTGAGAACCAGCAATCTGGAGAATATTAGTATATCGAATTAGCAGGAGGTAGAGGACTTACAGCCCTACCACGGCCCCCTTGGTGTTCGACCCTTGTGATTCCGGCGAAATCTAGACTATCTAACCTACTACTTCTCCCTCTACTCCCCGCTCTTGAACCAGCCCCGCCCTCTGAAACACTGTCTGGAAGCATCGGGGGTAGCTGAGGAGACGAGGCCTCTTTCATCTGTCCGTATTGATCAAACTCGAATCCTAGGTCATCTAGTAGTTGTGCTACACCGGGGGTCTCGGGAGCGAAACCCTGATGCACCTCATCCGATGCACGAACGGTACTAGACGTAGAATTCAAATCTGATGAGTGAAGAGGGGCGTTTCTACCACTGCTGGAAAAGAATGATCCGATCATGACGGAATTGTCATCTACTAGATTCAAACTATCTTGGTAAAGCATTCGAATGTCATCTACCAAGTCAGCGTCGAACGCTGGGTCATTTTCTAGAACTAGAGGCCTTGGTCTGGACGAAGACTTTAGTATTATTCCCCTTTTAAGATATCGTTACCCACCTAAGATTCCCGTGAGTCAAATTAATATCGTCAATGATCCCCCGGGCCTGAGCAGAAGTATGAGTTCGCCTTATATTGTTAACCGCCTGATTCGTATCAATCAACATATATCTGCACTGCTCGCCGAAGACCCTACTCTCGCACCTTAGTTAGTTCCCAAAGCCATAATGATAGGCTATTCATCTGACCAAAACCCACCGGGCAACACCGCAGAGAAGATTTGATTGGAAGCGTAGTGCTAAGGGTACATCGGGCTCGATGAACGACTGACAGGCCTGGGGTATTTGCACGGCCAGGATATCTTTACGGCTGATTCTCCGATGAACATTTTGGGTACCAACAGTAGCTGCTAACCTATAGTTTGTATCAGCATACCCGCTCCTAAGGATTGTTTTTTTTTTCCTTTCCCTACCAGACAGTTCCCACTCCGTAGGGACGCGAGACCAGATACTCTGGTGAAAAGAACATTTCACCTATTTTTTGGCGGTGTCAGGTCGAGGAAGTAATCCTAGAGGAAAATAATATCAGGAGAATATCCCCCAGGCTGGTTATTCTCCTGAAGATGAGAGAGAGATCAGAAAAGCAGGGAGCTACCCCTAAGAAGAAATAGGAAGAGAACAAACGTGTCCAAGTTTAGTTCAGCTTTTTCCCCCCAAGGTCACTGCTATCTCTGGAGAGGGCGTAATTACGTAGGCTCCTTATCCAGTTGCCCGGCCTATACCTGGTGAGACCTATACACACGACATCACTCGAATAAATGCCAAGTCGGGAGCATCTTGCCAAGACATTTAGCCTACCCTACAGTGTTCCCTGGGCACTTGGCTAGATCAGTTACGGCAAAACTCTTCGTGCCCTCATTTTGTAACCCTAAACTCAGGAAAAGGTTTCTCGCGGTTTGTTACAGTACCGTTGAGGTGGGGAAACTCCGACAAACTTGTCTCGAACACCAATCCCACTATAT
The DNA here is from genome assembly GCA_003316355.1 of Tuber calosporum. Taxonomy (NCBI): domain Eukaryota; kingdom Fungi; phylum Ascomycota; class Pezizomycetes; order Pezizales; family Tuberaceae; genus Tuber; species Tuber calosporum. Next base: position 7,553 of record QFET01012574.1, read on the forward strand.
TTTACATCAGCTATTACCTCTATGCTCGCAGCAATATCTCGGTGCATTAGAACTCCAGGATGGCAGTTGACCTCTAAAAATCCAATCCTGATACAACCATTCAGCGCAAAGGTACCCAATCCAATGATTTATTCTACTTTGTTTTAATTCGTGATGCTTCAAGGCTCCATGCTTTAGCGAGAAACCGCTTGAGCGATCCAACGAGCAATCCCACGAGCAATCCAGCGAGCAATCCAACCAGCAGTCCAGCGAGCAATCCAACCAGAGATCCAGCGAGCAATCCAACCAGCAATCCAGCGAGCAATCCAACCAGAGATCCAGCGAGCAATCCAACCAGCAATCCAGCGAGCAATCCAACCAGAGATCCAGCGAGCAATCCAACCAGAAATCCAGCGAGCAATCCAACCAGCAATCCAGGGAGCAATCCAACCAGCAATCCGGCGAGCAACCCGCAGTAGCCACGCGAAGTGTGAGAATTCGGCGAACCACATTCTCCGCCAGTGGGCCTGGGCGAACCCGGTCACCGGATGTGGTGGCATGCATCCAAGAAGAAGAAATGGATCAAATCCTGTTAGGCCATACAAGATACCTTTACCGAAAATTCTTCTTCGATGAATCCGTGAGATATGTCTGGCTGTATGTCAAGAGACCGGTTGGAAAGCTTGCTTATATCGCAGAGATCGGGGGTTTCAAGCTTGTTCCTCAAGAATTAAGTATGTTGCCCTATTACACAAATCAGAGGATGGAGTCCTTAGGCCGCGTACGGGCAATCAACCGCGACGTCGGGGAGGGCGCTGTTGATGGGGGTACCGGGGCTCTTCCAAGGATAACTTTCCACGCAGGGGATCTCAGGAACTTCGACATACCCGGTCTCCCGAGGTATGCTTTCATGATCCACCATCTCTGGGAGATAATATGGCCCACCCATGGGGTTTCCTGCGAAGAGCTGTGGCAAAGGAGGTTCTTGCTGTGCCCGCCGCCTCCAAAATATGTCGTTGCTCGGGATCAAATGCTGTTACACCTGCCGCTTGGGAGACAGAAGCTGTTGTTTTGAGGGCATAAATTTGGGATCGTGGTTGCCTGCGGTGGAATCAGGGAGATGGGGTTGTTTTCAATTACTTTAGATTCTTCCTGTGTCTGCTGTTAGACCTGTCTTTTGCTGCCTGGAATTTTCGGGTCAGGGTTGGGTGTACAACTGTCCAAAATACTTTATCTCAATCTGTGAGCCATACTTGTGCGAGTCGTGCAACACACATATATGACTAGCCATATCTAGAGTGATTTCACGTCGTGGTAAATATTGGTATATATGGATGCAGTTCGTGGAAAACCAGTAAATATGGTTTTACGTTCTATTGAGTAAAAGGCTATTTTGGTTTGCATAGCAACCAGAGCTATGATATGTTGAGAAAAACAGCAAATGATAATTTAAAATAATAATATGTTAACGAAACAACTAGAGCAAGTAGAAATGGAGTGAAAGTGCAGGGAATTTGGCTCCAATAGTTTTATTTAAGAAGAATTTAATTTATTAAAGGAGGGCTTTGATATTAGGGTATAGATAGAAATAGTTATAGGAGTATATGCGGGCTCAATGCAACTTCCGAGCTCAACACAGCTTTGTGGATGATAAAACTTATTTAGTTAGCATAAATGTGTAAATGAGTGAAATTTGTAGTTAAATATCAAATTCAAAGTTTGGATTTATACAAAATAAAATCCTAACATACACAAACCTCTGCTACTTTGCTTTCTTCAAGTTAGTTAATACAAAGTTCTATTAAGCAACAAAGTTATATTGAGCTAGGAGGTTGTATTATACTAGTAGGTACTCTTTAAAGTGGCACAGGTTGCAAGCCTGGTTACCCCAATGGGAAATGGTAGAAATTATTTGATGTGATAGTATATAGAACCGGGAGGTTACTATATGACTACAACTCATGCTTGCAAGAAGTAGTGTTTATAGTAGAGCTGTTCAGCCTTGGTGAAAGATGTAGACTCTAAAGCACGGAGTACTTAGACTCTTGATGATGCGAATGCATATACACTTGAGTGCATATATACAAGAAACACAGCCATCCAGACTGATCAACTAGTATTCTGTAAGATGCTGGCAACTGGGCTATATCAACTTGAACTTAGTTCATTTGGCAAATGGATTGAAGGCTATCTACTGGTGGAGTGCTAGACAAACTCAGATTACTAGATAGTTCAGAGGATCATTTGACAGAGCGGGGCATACATTTGCAGGGTCAAACAGGGTTTCCACTTTCTATAACTATAGCCACGGTATCTAAGGATACTTCATATATATGGCTAACATAAGTACCAAGAGAATTGTATAAATAGCTAGTAGTTCCCCATAGTTAAGGCATCATCAAGGAACGGAGAAGAGACCTTAACAATATATTCAGTTATTTGTTTGTGAAAAATCTTTACATTTTATCCTTATTCGTAACTGAGCTTTCCTTACAATTCTCCCATTCTCTCGATACAAGCACAGTCTAGGCAATTCAACAGCATTGAATTGCCTACCCTGGAACAAGCCTGCAAACAAGAAATAGTTAGAACTACTCGTAACAACCTTGGTAAGAGGATGGTAGTAATTAAGACTAAGGTAATAAGGGGGGCCAGCTTGGACCACTACTGGTAGGGCAAATAGTAGAAATGAATTAGTTTTAAGCTTTTATCAGAGGGTTTCTTGAAGTATAATATTATTATTATAGTAAGAAAATATAATAGGAATACTGAAAACTGTTAAGCTCATGAAAATAAATAGAGGAAACATAAAGAATAAAGAATATATTGCAGTTATTAAATAAGAAATGAAAAGGTAATATTAAGTAGAGTTCAAACCAATTTTCTGGTGGTAAAAATACATTGATAGTAGTTATTACTTGACAGCCAATTAATGACTGTAGGATTGTCTAAGCTGTTTTTTTTATAGAGAAAGGTGGTGAAAGGTTAGGAAAGCTTCCATGTAGTCAGCAATAGAAGATAAAGATTTCTGATGTATTTTAACTAGTATATATTGCTAATTCTCTACTCTGTTACTTCATTATCTCTTAACTGTAATGGATTTTTTAATTTGGATTATCTTTTATATATACAATTAGGGTACAGGTACCTTTTAGAGTGTTAGCTATCGTAAAAATGAAATATTAATCTCAAACATGCAAAAAAAGAAAATAGCTTAGTAAGTTCCCACCTAGTGATAACCATTCAGTCACCATACTTAATAATAGTAACTAATCAAAAAAGTATAAAATGAAACAAAATAAAATAAAATAAAATAAAATAAAATCATGACTGGCAGGGAAGATAAGGTAAGGAAAGACAAATGCTTCTTAATCCAAGTTATATACAAGGATAGAAAGGATTCCACAGTATAAACAACAGGCATGGAAGATGCAAAGCCAGTGCAGGTGGAGTAGATATATGAGGTCAGACACTGTATAAGATCCAGGAATTTCCATACGGGTGATTTAGAGTCAATAGAGGCCTGTATAACAAGGTAAAGCTTACCTTCTCAGTGCTTGGAGGGGTAGTGTAAGAGTCAATCATTATCAAGGTCATCATCCCTCTTGCAGGGAGGGCACATAGTGGAAAGATCCATATTGCTCCTTAAGATGCAGGTGGCAAGGTAGATTTTTTTTTAGCACTTTCCTGATCACATTTGGTTGATCCTCCTAGCAGTGAAGGGATTTCAATTGAGGAAAGGCTATCCATTAAGTATGGAGAACACTTAAGTATTTATCGAATTTTCCAACTACTTATATTGGTTATATAATTGAAGTATCTTTTAAACCCTATATATTGTCAATAACTGCGCACACCCAGGTATTACTCAGATGAGATATGGAAGTTGCCTTACAAGCATAAACATATGATAGTATAGTACTAGGAGGGGACTATAAAACTATAACCTATGTTAGCAAGTAGTAGGATCCAATCTAGAGCAATATAGCCTGAGAGAAAGTAGATAGAGTAATTTATCCAAGTGGATCTATTAGATATTCAAGATTCTTGATAATTCTAATTTATCTGCACATGTGTGCATATATGCAAGAATAAGAGCTATTATAGTGATTACCAGGTATTCTATACAATTTTTGCAAATGAGTTGCATGAAATTGAAGTTACTTCATTTGGCAAAAGGATAAAAGACTATTTACTGTTAGAGTACTTAATAGTGTCAGAGTCAGATATAGACCAGAGGATTATTTGCTTTAGCAAAGTCAGATATCTTCCAGTTAAAACTCAGTTCACACCTTTTTGAAAATAGCTGAAGTCTCTAAAGATACTTTATATATATAGCCAGCATAATGTTAGGTACAGAAGATCTCCAGAGAAGACTTTGAGAATTCTGAAACTCAAGTCTGAACCACCACAGGGCAATCATACCTGCCCCACTCTAGCATTTCCCTGCAAGTCAACAGAGCCAGCTAGTGCAGTCACTTACTGCCTCAGAAATCTGAGGTATGGGAGTACCTCGTGTAACACTGTATTCATTGCTACTATTAGTCCGACCAGATGCTATCCACAGGATATACAGGTGGGCCTCTTAGGCTACTCAACCCAGGTGGAAAGCAGCTATTCCATTAAGAACTCACAGAGTTACAGCCAGTTAAAAATAAGGGAGCACGCGTAGTTCCTCATGTTATAGGAGCAATAAATGAAGTAGGCTGGTCCGGTAACCATCAAGCGTTTGCTGATGCCCCAAAATGATTCAGTGATAGTTGAAGAACCAATCAGAACTAGTTGATAAGGAGAGGCCGTGTAGGCGAGAAGATATTGGACTGATAGTCAACATAAATCATCCTACGAGCCATCTCCAGATTTCGATAAGTGGGTACAAAGCAAATATAGTCAACAACCAAGCTGGCTCCTTGGTATTCTAAAAAGCAATTTGCAAGTTGCAAACTAGACAGCATAGTTTAAACAGGAGAAGAAAGTCTGACATTACCAACGAGGAGTATAACACATCTATGAAGAAAGAGGAGGTCAGACGGTACTGTTGTAAGATGTGTAGATGTCCCAGTACATCTATTGCTGCTCAGGTTAGCCTTACCTTTGTCAGATTACATTCATTTGATTTGATTTCTTTTGTATTTGATTTTCATACCAGAATGTGTAATTTCTGGTGCTCTGCTTAAAGCATGCTTTGGAGGATTGGCAGGATTGTGCCCCAAGAGTTGGAAGAAAAGGAACAGTTTATGTATACCTGTAGTAGGATAGAGAAAGTGTGGTGCGAAAGCTATTGGATGTCCAGGATTCTCGAGTGGCCACAGGCTTCTGGTAGCTGTAAACTCAGCTGTAATGGGAGAAGCTGCGAGTTTCCAGAGCCTCAACGCTTGGAGGCAAGATTTCATTAATTTAAGAATATTCTTCAGGCTAGCAGGAGATATCAGACTTCAGACCGATGGCTTAACAGTGAGTACACTTGGTTGAACAGTGATCCTATTGTTCCCCTTCGCTCTATTAACCACTCTAGTGTACTCTTCTTTTCTTCGCCTCTCAGCACGTCTCCCTTAAACACCAAAGCGATTGTAGGCCACTGCTTAGGCTCTATTGTATAACCATTCACATAGGCTAGTACCTGTTAGACCTTTTTTTGCATAAGCAGGTGATATTTGGTTTTCAGGATTGAGAATACTGGGTAGGATTGATCACCCTTTCCATGTCATAATAACTAGTTAGAAGCAGGAGCGACAGTGAGATACCCCTGGCACAGGTACTACATTCATTATTACACATAGAAGAAGTCAGACCTCTAGGTCTGGAAGGATATCCAGACCTCGCAGCAGACTTGGGAATAACCCAGAATCAGACTCAGAAGGACATGGTGATAATACACTAATAGTTGGACAAAGTTTCCTACAACTATGAGACCTTGAGACAGCCTCAGAAAAGGACCTTACAACAGAGCAAATCGTCCAAAGAGAAAGCCAGAGAACAATGACAGCTAAGGAATCCAGACCAAGAACCAAAAGCATCTAGAACCCACTCTTTGCAACCTACCACACTCTGCAGTAGCCTGAAAAAGCGAGAAACTATCTGGCGGATTTCCAGATGCCCGCGGACCTTCTAGGCTACCACCACTACCTCAGAGTAATTGGAAACAACCAGAAACTCCCAGACACACGCCAGCACCTCCTCCAGCATCTAGGACAATATCTGATGCTCCAGAACAACCCAGGGAACCAAAGATCTAGCTTATACAAACATCCAAGTTCAGTACACTGGCCAAGATCTACAACCAGACAAACTCAAGCATTGGTTTAGGGAGATTAAGAATCACTTATCCAACTATGATGGCCTGAGGACAAAGAGGATATAGTAGACTACTATATAGTGTATGTATAGAAAAGCGAGCATATAGTTCCTACCTCAACCTCATAGATGAGTTTGAAGAGTACCAACCCTCCCTCCAAGAATTAAACAATCGATTTATGCATCTTTTTGAAGCACCAACCAATACAGATAACCTTTCCCTCAAATGGCTAAAGATTCAACAGTCCCCCAGTGGCAAGCTAGCGAGAATTTCAAAAATCACTGGAGAACTACAAGACCTAAGAGTAATACTGCCTATAGACTCTATATCAGACTATGTAGAAAGGCAACACTTTTGGATGCCTTGATTCCAAGCGCATAACAAAGATGGAACTACATATAAGAGATACCAATATCTGGAATCAAGTTGTCCAATTGACAGAGAGATATAATACAACAATATTCAAGACAGGAGGGTAGGAGAGAAGCGGCAGCTCCTCCAGCACCTCATTAAATAAGGCAAACAAAGCTAAGAACTCGGCACAACAAACCAGCCACAAGCCAGGAGGAAAAGGCAAAGCTCTAGTGAGAAAATCGACCCAGCCTAAGCATAAGGAGCCAAGCATTAAGCGATAACACTGAAGGGTTGAATGGAAGGAATACTATTATAACCTACAAGACTACTGTTGGCGTCCCCAAGGAAGCAGCAAGGCCATTTCCTGTATTAGAATTCACATTCCTATTCCACAAGGAACCTGCTAGGGTCCTAACAGATACTGGAACTATTAGTGATACTCTAATCAGTAATCACTTTGTCACAATAAACAAAATCCCTAATACTAATAAGATAAGGCCTACTACACCCAAAATGGCTATCAAGGAATCCAGGTTACTGGCAATCATACCTGCATTATCCATATCGGAATTGGACTCCTGAAGGTACCCACTGTACATATAAGCATCACTCTTGTATCAGACTATCATATTCTACTAAGTATGGATGACCTCACACCCTGTGCAGCAGTCATGGCCAGCTTGAAAAATACCCTCTACTTCACTGACCATGCAGTTACAGTTAATTGCAATTGGTACAGAACTCAGCCTCACTCAATAATGGCTAAACAGGAAGATATACCAGACTTTATCAAGATGTTCCCTCAGGTTTTTGCTGCAGAAATACCAGAAACTCTACCACCATTACGGTATTTTAACCACAAGATTATAATCAAAGACCCAGACCTTTATGCCAAGATGCCAACCTTCAAAATTAACGAAATATCAATCCTTAAGTTCAAGATATTGGTAGAGAAACAAATCAGGGCTGGGATAATCGATAGATCACAAACTACATGAGGCGCCAGCATGTTCACTCAAGTGAACCCTGATGGCAAGATAAGACCATTAGCGGACCTTCGACATAGCAATGATAACAGTAAGAAGGACCAAGCTCTCATCCCCAATCAGTAGCTCATACTAAATACTGTGGGCAGAGCCAAATTCAAAACCAAAATCGACATCAGTGATGCCAATTACCTGAGCAGAGTTGTGCCTGAGGACGAGGAATACAACACTATCATGATAGTATTTGAATACTTCGCTTGCAAGGTGCTGTAGCAAGGAGTCACAAATCCGCCAGGAACCTTCATGAGAGTCATGGAAGATACACTATCAGAAGAACTATGAGTGATGATATGGGCATACATTGATAATATCTTGATATACAGCGAAACACACCATGACCATATCAAGTATATTAAAGCTGTTTCCCAGAAGCTCCAAAAAGTGTACCTATATGCAAACCCAAAGTGTTATTTTTGGAGAAAAGCTAGATATCCTAGGACACCTAAGCAATAATACTAGCATTCACCCATTACTAGAGAAGATCAGAAGCGTTGACAACTGGGGAAGACCTCTGAATTGAATAGAACCTAAGTGCTTTAGTGCAATGATTGATTATATCTTACAGTTCCTGCCATATATTGCCACCATTACTACACCATTTACAGAGCTTACTGACAGTGCTCAATGGATATGCACTGACTTCCAAGAAGTGTCATCTGAGACAGTGAAAAAGGTGGCGAAAAATCAGCAAGCTCTTAGACCTTTTGACTGTACCAACACAGAACCAATCTGGCTATTCACTGATGCATCTCCTACAGGCAGTGGCGCTTGGATAGGCCAAGGACCAATCAGGGATACAGCGAGACTGGGTGAATTCTATACCAAGAAACACCCAGCTACGCAATTGAACTACTTTACTTTATCAGGCGCTAGCCTGTGTAAACGGTTATACAAAAGAGCCTAAGCAGTAGCCTGCTATCACTTTGGTGTCTAAAGGTGACCTGTTGAGAGGGGAAGACAAGGGGAGTATAATAGAGTGGCTTATAGAGTGAAGGGGAACAATAGGATCACCATTCAACCAAGTGTATTTACTGTCTAGGCATATGTCTCAAGTCTGAAGTCTCCCGCTAGCCAGGAGACCACTCTTAAATACATGAAATCTTTCCTGCAAGAGCTGAGGGTCTGGAAACTGGCAGCCACTATTATTACCGGTAAGAGTACAGCTACAGGACTCCTGTGGCCTAACTGGAGTCCTGGAAAGCCTGGGGCTTTCCTACCAGACTAGACTCTATCCTACTGCCGGTATACATGACCTCTTTCTTCTCTTGGAACTCCTGGGGCAAAATCCTGCTGATCCTGCAGAGCATACAGTAATCTGAACACTAGAATCTCTAGGCTCTGATAGGGAAATCAAATATAAAGGAAATCAAATTAAATAATTGTAGTCAGATAAAGGAAAGGCTATTAAGAGTGGTAATAGAGGTACTGGAACATGTACACATGTTACATTCCCCGAATCCGAACAAAACCTTTCCTCTGCTAAGGCCAAAGGCCTTATCGCCGCTCTCGCAAGGCCAGAGCAAAGAATGATTATTGGTGTTCAAGTAGATATCATCTGAGCCTGTAGAATAGGATTCCTCATTATTATAGTGGCTGCCAGAAATCGTTGTGTACTATTGTTCTATGGCAAGGCATTGAAGGGACTTCTATAGTCTCTCTAGAGGTCATGATATAGTGGGAAGTCATAGTAGGCATAGGTTCTAGGCTGTGGTTTTCTCTCCAATATTCGGTTATGATTTCCATTGAATTCTCTAGGCTCTCCATAGGTTCCCTAGAGTTATCTGTCCTTTGATACCCTTTCTAGTATACCAGAAATTTGAGTCTGTTGTACTATAGGCAATAATCTAGTATCTCTTCTGATTTCTATTCTTCTGCTTTATTGATGAATATAGGGACCGGCCAATCCATGATCCAGGATGCAAATCTATTGAGATCGTTCTCATACTATTCTTTAAGGCATGAGATATAAAAGTCTGGTTTCTGGCACTCCATACTCCTAGGCAATTCTAGCTTGTAGTTATCACTACTAGAGTCATGCCTCAGGACCTTAAAGACTCTAAACCAGCGAGGTTCTAGCTTGTTGGATGGTCCAGGGATGGAGTTGTAAGGGTGTCCCCTAACACGAACTCTGGTGCCAAATTTGAATAGTATTCGATAGGGGTTCCTCTTTTTATCTACTTGCACAGTCTGCCAGAATGTAGTATGTATTCTGGCCATATCAACTTCTATCCTGGTGGCTTCATAGAAATTCAAGATCTCGTCCACTGCTGGTACTTTGCTGGTTGATCTGAGGACAGGATTGAAGGGCTTTCAAGGGTGTTCATACAGGGCTTTGTATGGAGATATTTATAAGGATTCATGGGGGGCGCCATTCATGGCTGCTGCTATCACGGGGAGGGTATTGAACCAGTTGTTTTGTCTTTTATGATGAAGTTCCTCATTATCTGTTTAATCGTGCGAATCTGGTGCTTTACCTAGCCATTTGATTGGTGGTGGTATTGAGTTATTATCCAGACTTGGATTCCCATTGACTTCATCATCTGAGACCAGAACTTAGAGGTAAAGCAGGAGCCTTGGTTTAGTACTATTCTTAGGGGATGTCCAAGAATATCAAATATTGTCTTCTGGAGCTTGCTGAATACTTTTTCAGAGGTAGCAGAGTCCTGAGATGGTGTAGGATGAGTGTAAGAGGTAAAGCGAGCGATCAAAACGATGATAGTTGAATAGTTGGTTTGATTTGTTGAAGGGGCCAGTGAAATCGATAGCAAGGGATTGGTATTGTTCATCAGGTGCTGGTAGGGCTATAGATTTCTTTGTCGGAAGTGTGGGAGGCTCTTTGTTGATCTGACATTGATCACAAGAGCAGAAGTAAGCTATGAAGTCCTGGCACATCTGAGGCCACAAGAAGAAACAAGTAGCGTACTTGTTGGACTTCTGAGCTGAGAAGTGTCCTAGGCCTCTATGAGCAGTTTCAAGGATGTTCTCCAGAAGTGATACTCTACTTTCTAAGGGTCCTATGAGGATATGGATGTTAGAATAGCCGTTGGTATTGTCAACTATGAGGAGGCCATCCTGAATCGAATAGTGTACTATGTCAGTTGTCTGCAGGACTCACCAGAAAAGAGGGTCATTCTCGAGAGCAGCAAGACCAGGTGGGCAGAATTTTCCCCTGTGGGATGCGTGGAGGGTACTAAGGAAGGTCTGGGGATTAGCGATTTCTTCTGAATTCCAGAAAACTTCAGGATCACTATTGAGGGATGTAGAAGCTGGCGAAGCTTGTGAAGCCGGAGCTGGGAAGGATGGAGTTAACACATCTTCAAGTCTGAGGTATTTGTTTCCCCATGATAGTAGGGACATAGAGCTCTCATTTGAAGAAGGGGGGATGCTGCCTATAGAAGTATCAGATGTTGCTTTCGCTTTCTTTGCTTACTTGCGCTTTTCAGGGTCCTTGGAGAAATATCCCTTGGCTTCTTTGCTATCTCTGTGTGTAAGGCACTGGTCATCATAGCAGGCAGACTAAGAGAGTTCTGAATCGCTTCGTTCCTAGGTAGTTTAGTGAAGGTTCAAGATGCCTTTTTCTCCCTAACCGTTGTCTGCCTGGAGGCTGGTATTGTTACTGATAGTACTATTTTTACTCTTCTGAGAGAGTGTGACTGCATTTACTACAATTTCTTTACTTATTAGGTAGTCTAAGGAGGACGGATAAATAGATTCGTGAGTAGTGAGGGATGGAGAGTGATCTATTTCTTCAATCGTTTCCATTTCGCTGTCGGAATCTTGGCTATAGTATCAGGAAGAAGTGTAGTTGTTTTGGATGTGATTGAAGTTGTAGTTCTGGAGATCTGAATTTTAAGAGGTGAGGTCCTGTAGGATTATATCTTGTGGCACTGAATCTGTTTCATGAACTATGGATAGATAGTTAGCCAGAAAATTAGAAACTCCAGGCATGTATTCTATTTTAAATCAAAGCAGCTAAGATGCATTATTCATCTCCCCTGCCAGTCAGTGAGATTCTTTGGTGTCATGAGCTTTGTAAGACTCTCATGGTCAGTGACAGGGTGAACATTGTGTGGGGCAACTGGTGGGCGAAGGCTTGTACAACCTCAAGTATTGCAAGCGCTTCTTGTAGATGGGTGGGGAAGTTACTCTGTGAGGCTGACAGTTTCCTGGAATAGAACGCTGCAGGTCTGGCTGTATCTCTGGTTTGTCCTTGGCCTATGCAAGCGCCACCACTGGTAGGAGATTCATCTGTAAATATGTCAGATTGATTCTGGATTGGTATAGTATATAGGTCTAAGAACCTTAATCATTTTTCGCTGCCTTTTTCACTGCCTGAAAGGATACTTTCTGCAAGTTTGTCCATATCAATTCAGCATCCCTGGTAAGCTCGGTAAGCGGTTCAGTGATAGACGCGATGTCTGTTAGGAATTAGGAAATATAATCAACCATCCCACTAAAGCGTTAAAGTTCCTTTGTATTCTGAGGTCTTGTCCAGTCCTCAACACTTCTGATCTTCACAGGTGCTGGATGAATTCCTTTATCATCGATCTGGTGTCCTAGGATATCAAGTTTTTCTACAAAGAAGGAAGTCGTCTTTGGGTTGGCATATAGCTGCGCTTTTTGCAGCTCTTGTCAAACAGCTTTGATATGCTTGATATGGTCCTGAGGTGTATCGCTATATATCAGGATATCGTCAATGTATACACATACAAAGATTCCTAGTTCTTCTGATGGTGTATCTTCCATGACTCTCATGAATGTTCCTGGCACATTGTATCTCATTGCAGCAATACTTTGCAAGCGAAGTCTCCAAACGGTGTCTTAAAAGAACTGAACTTCTCATCCTCAGGTTCCACCCTAGTCTGAAAGTAGGCATCACTGAGGTCTATATTGCTTGGGAATTTGGCTCTGCCCACAGTCTTGAGAGTGAGATGATAATTGGTAATAGGAGCTTCGTCCTTCTTAGTATTATCATTCTTATGGTACAGGTCCACTAACAGTCTTATCATGCCATCAGGTTTACCTTGAATGAACATGCTGGTGCCTGCTGGAGTTTGTGATCTGTAGAGTATCTCCGCCCTGATTTGTTTCTCCATCCCTGTATCGAACTTGAACAATTTTTCTGGGGTGTTGAAGGTTGGGATCTGGACATAAAGGTCTGGGTTCTTAATCATAATCTTGTGCTTAAAGAGCTGCAATGGTGGTAGGGTTTCAGGTATTTCTTTGACAAAAGCCTAAGGGAACATCTTGATGAAATCTAGTGTATATTCCTTTTTGGCCTTCCCTGCGTGAGGTGGTGTGCTGTTCCCATTGCAGTTGACTCTTACTTTGTGCTCAGGCAAGATGATGGTATTTTTACAGCAGTCTATGACAGCTCTAAAGAATATGAAGTCATCCATACTGAGTAGTATATTATAGTCTTATCCAGGAGTGACGCTCATGTGTACCTTGTGTGCCTTCATGCTTCCAATTTCGATATCTATGATGCAGGTGTGATTGCTGCTTGATCTGGATCTCTTGAGAGCCATTTTGAGTATTGTAAGTATCTTCTTATTGGTATAAGGGATATTGATTATTGTGACATAGCAATTACTGATTAGGGTACCGCTATTGGTTTGAGTGTCTGCTAGGACCCTAGCAGATGACTTGTTGACTAGAATTATAAATTCTAGGGCTTGGAATAGCCTAGCCACTGTTACACATATAGGATATGGTACTATACTTACAAGTCTACAAAGATGTGATTATGGGTAGTCGATTCTATGGGCTAGCGAATTGAATTAGGCTAGTAATCTTTCTTCCTAAACGGAGATTGTCTAGGAAGTCTCTGAGGTCGAGATTCTGAGTCAAACTTATAATATTGATAAGATCTCTTCTCCGTTGCTTGATGATAGCTAAAGCTTGGGATTTAGATTTTTTTAATTATCCCATATATTCGCTGTTAACGTACAGGAACCTGCATAGTGTGCTAGCTATGGCAGAAACGAAATGTTAATTCCAAACGTGCAAAACAAAAGATATAACCATTCAAGTTCCCCCCTAGTAATGACCAGACCGTGACCGCGCCCAACAATGGCAACTAATTCAACAAATATAGAATGAAATGAAATCAAAAGAAATCATAACCGCAGGGAAAGATATAGCAGGAAAGAACAAACTGCTCAGACTGAGTTGTAGTCGGAGGAGGATGAGGCAACAGTAGAGAAAACCGCTGGCATGGTGGGTGGGAAGTTCGTGAACGTGGGGCAGATGTATGAGGCGAGACCTGGGATTATGTTCAGGTTGGCACAAACTGGATAGCCAAGGCCCATCGAGGACAGCTTCGGAAGGTAAAGCAGGTGTTCTTGAGACTTGGAGGGGCTGTGGAGAATTGCATGCTCAAAGGTTTCATCCCCTGAATCGCTGAAGGACAGGCAGGGCAACGATCGGCTTCGGTCATTGAGGGTTGCGCAGCAAGATAACTCTTGCCAGTACGCATCCAGTGTAATCTCAAAGCTGTAAAGCGGTCAGGGCCTATGAAGGTATGTGGAGGGAAGGACAGCTAATATTGGTAGTAAGGGGGGGTGGGGACAGGAGGGTCCAATCGGCGAGGAGGTCCATTCTGCCTTGTTCATTGATCAGTTTGTAGGAGACAGCACCTGGAATTGGAGGAGGTGGGGTAAGGACTGTGCCCAGTAGGAGGGGAGAGTTTATCTGTGGGAGTTTGAAACCGTCCTGTGTCACCTTGATCAAGAGGTAGCTCATCCCCTCGATGGGGAGGTGAGAGCGCAGGGCGGTAATAAGCCTTGGTTGTTCCTAACGGAGGGGGATATGGTTAGCCCTAAGGCCGCAAAGGAGGGGGCGGAAGGAGTCCCCTGCCCTAAAGTTGGAGAATGATGGACATAATTGAGGAACCTGGGCAGCAGCCGAGTTGATCTTAGGAGTTAGAAGGCAAGCCGTAGTGCGGCCATCCAGCGGTGATTGGGTAGGAGCGAGTTGTGAGGGGGGAAGCAAGTCTTACTGGGTAGGAATGACAGAGGAGTCGACGAGAAGCAGTTGGTGACCCAGTGTTGGACCTGGCTCCAGAGGACTTCCATTTTCCCCATCATGGTAGCGTTGGGGATGAGGAGGTCAGCTCCGTATGAAAGGATTGGTAGGAGCAGGCCCGTGGCCAGCCTGCGGTTTAGAAGGGACCATGCCGATGCCCGGAGGAGAGAGTTGCCTTATGAGACCTAAAGCTCCTTTCAGAAAGGCTAGCCTCTTGAGGTAGTGAGTGAAGGTTTCCATTGAGGGTGAGAACCAGTATCCTAGCCATTGGACTATGAAAGAAGGGTGGAAGAGACTCCGATCAAGAGAAACAGCAGCCAGAGTAGTGCGAGAAAGATCCCTTGGAGTTCGCCAGTGGATCAGTTCGGTTTTGGGAACAGAGAAGGACACCCCAAGTGGAGTGGCCTTCCTGCAAAGGTGGGTATAGTAATGTTGAAGAAGCTGTATGTTCCTCCAGTATGACCCAGACCCAACAGTAACAGTAAAATCATCATCATAGGAACACATAAACCCCATAGGGATAGACAAGTGCAGGGAAGATACATAAATTAAAAATAACAAAGGAGAGATAGTGGAGCCCTGGGGGGCACCCACTTGAACAGCTAAGAGGATATTAGGGGAGCCATGAAAAAACAGGTGACATTTGCGGTCAGTCAAAAAAGAACGAACCGAAAAACTAGATAAGGAGATGCGCCTTTGTTGTGCAGTAGGGAAGATAAACAACTAGAGGAAAAATTATCAAAGCCTGCTTTGATATCAAAGAAGAGGGTAGAGGTCTTGAGGCCAGCAGGCTTCAGTATGCGGACTTCGTGTGTGAGGGCAGCACATGCATGAAAGGTGCTAAGTCCCGGAAACGAGCTCAATTGGGTTGGGTGGATGAGGCCCATGGTACAGGCCATTAGCGATAGGCGGATTGCCATTATGCTTTCCAGAATCTTGGAGATAGTTTCTAGGAGGATAATGAATTGGAAGGAGGAGGGGGAGTTGTAGTCAGATATGCCAAGTTTGGAGAGGGCAATGCCATTGGCCTTTTTAGGGGAGGGGAGGTGGAAACCATAGGTCAGTAGGGGACCTTGGAGGGAGGTGAGGAAGGTGGGGTTGATATTGTTGTTTCTCTTCCTTATGCCATAGGAGATCAGGTCAGGTCTTGGGGCTGAGGTGTTGGAGGATGTAACCTACTCCCAAGTATCTCGAGAATCCCAAAGGGACCCTGAAGATACTATTAGGATAGATGGAGAAGCGTCAACGGATAGGTCCTCAATAGACAAGGAAAAAGGGCTGGAACTAATACACTAACCATTCAACTTGTAGTATTAAAGATGATAGTACTGTGAGGCTTGAGAGTCTAAATCCTTAAGGGATTGCAGGCTCTATAAATACAAAAGATTGTAGCTAGTAGAACCAAACAAAAGTTCAAACATCCCGTCCAACAACATGCTAAATGAGGCAGCATAACAAGGTAACCATATTCCAGAAACAGAGGGTTAAAAGCGAGAGGATAGAGTTAACAAAACAAGTAAAGGAATCCAAACAAGAAGGAACAAGAAATCGCTAATACTATACAAATCCAGTAGGTATAGCAAGAGGATAGCGATACACAAATGGGTAGTAGCAAGGAAGGGTATTGATAAGCGAAACAAGGAAAGAATAACCAGTTAGGAAGTCATAACCAAGTAGGAAAGCACAACCAAATAGTAGTGCTTATCAGGTATAAACCCAAATATGTAATAACCAACATCAAGTCAGTATTAATAGTAGAAACATAGTAGGATTCAGTTACAAAGGACTTGCGAAGGGTGAGGGAGACTTCCTGCTTCTGAAGTGGCAGGAAATCCATAAAAGATCGCAGGATAGATGGTGAGGTTAGGGGGTCTTTTGGAGGAAAAAAATAATACAAAAGGGAGGTGTTGAGTGCAACGGGTGTTATGGCATTGGGAAAGGAGGGGAAACAGTCAGAGGGGAGTCCGCTAACGATCTAGCGCGCAGCCCACAATGATTTGGAGTCCAAGGAGGCAAGGAATAAGTTCAAGTGTGATGCCTTGGCCTTTTTTATTGCCTTGAAATATGCATGCGGGAGGAAAGGGCAGTGTAAGAGAGAGTGGTGGAGGCGGACATCGGTGATATCCTTGCTTGTCTGTTGAAAGTTGGAGGAGCCGTGATAGCTCAGCTGTCCACTATGGCTTTGACCTGAAGCAAGGGAGCTTGTTTAAAAAATATGTGTAGGGCTAGGAGGGAAGTGACGGTGCCCAGGTGGCAGTCGAACCAAGCACTAAGTGAGGTTGAGGTTGGGAGCGGGGGAGGTGTGGGGACCGATAGATCCTTGATAAGAGGGGAAAAAGTGTGCCAATCAGTTTTGGTCCAGTTAGGGGTGGGGTCAGGCTGGCATAGAAAAGGCGTGGAGAGGGTGATTGTGATTGGGACATGGCCAGAGCCAGTAAGAGGGAGGGTGACACCCCATGAGCTAACAAAAGAGGCAAAGTAGGGATTTGCGAAGGAAAGGTCTAAGACTCCAGGTCTAGATGTGCCAGTGAAGGGGGAACCTAGTAAATATACCTGGTGTGTTTAAAAGTGAGTAACCTAGCTCACAGGCCAGGTCAAAATATGGGGAATAAAGATTAAATTCAGTATGAGATATAACCCCTAGAGGGTTGGAAAGAGGATTATCGAGGTTCAGATCCCCAACCAGGAGGGTGGGAAAAGCATGTTCCCTAAACAAGGATGGTGGGGTGATCGTGAGGAGGTGGGATGATAGCCCAGTGGTGGAGTAAGCATTGTAGACATGAAAAATCCGATGAGTTGAATTAAACTAGCATGAGGGGGAGTGAATATCAATTGCCATAAAGTCTAGTCGGTCAAAAAACCTAAAGCTAGGGAGGCACGGCGATATTTATATCCTGCATCTGAGTGTTCGAGGACTACAACTGATTTTCATATTAACCAGTATCTTCTTCCCATCTTTCATCTTTTACCCTAAGAGGGAACTTACTTTGACCCTGAAACTTTCTCTTTCCCTGCACAGCTGATGGGATGATCAGAGCTCTGACTTCTCTCAGTGTGTGATGCCCATATAGTCCGAGTTATCATCCGTCTTCCTACTGTTCAAGCTATGGCCATCCAGTTTGGAATGACACAATAATTTCTTTGAACACTAAGGTACCTCCTTGGTTGTTGGCCAAGTCTGCTTCGTGCCGTGTAATCCAGCTCAGCAGCTGTCATTCTGTAACATCTGTACATGTTCCGGTACCTCTATTCCCACTCTCGTTAGCCTTTCATTTGGTAGATATAATTTATTTGATTTTATTTCTTTTGTATTTGATTTCCCTAACGGAATCTCTAGATTCCGGTGTCCTGATTAATGTATTCTTTGCAGGATCGGCAGGATTATACCCCAGGAGTTCGAAGAGATTGAACAGGTCATATATACCGACGCTAAGATAGAGGCAGTGTTGTGGGAAAGCCACAGGCTTTCCAGGACTCAGGCAGGGCTACAGGATTCCGGTAGCTGTACACTCAACAGTAATGATAGTGGCTGCGAGTTTCATGAGCCTCAGCTCTTGCAGGAAACATTTCATGTATTTAAGAGTGGTCTCCTGGCGAGCAGGAGACATCATACTTCAGACAACTGCCTAGACAGTGAATACACTTGGTCGAACGGCAATCCTATTGTTCTCCTTCGCTCTATAAACCATTCTATTGTTCTGCCCTTGTCTTCACCTCGCAGCAGGTCTCCCTTAGACACCAAAGCGATAGCAGGCTACCGCTTAGGCTCTATTGGATAACCGTTCACACAGGCTAGCGCCTGATACATTTTTTTCGCCTCAGAAGGTGATATCTGGTTCTCATGATTGAGAACAATGGGTAGGATTGATCACCCTTCCCTTTTCTTGATAACTAGTTAGAAGCAGTAGCGACAGGGAGACACTCCCGGCTAAGGTGCTATATTCTTCATTACAGACAGTAGAACTCATACCACTAGGTCTGGAAGGATATCCAGACCTCCCAGCAGACTTGGGAATAACCCAGACACAGACACAGAAGGAGAAGTTGACGAATTACCTATACCTAGACAAAGTTTCCTACAAACAGGCGACCTTGATACAGACTCAGAAGAGGCTCTTACAGTAGAGCAAATCGTCCAAAGAGAAACCCTGAGAACAGAGACAGCTCAGGAATCGAGACCAAGATCCAGAAGGATCTTGGAGACAGTTTTTGCAACCCTACCACACTCTGCAGTACCCTCAAGAAGCGAGACACTACCTGGCGGATTCCCAGACTCCCCAGGACCCTCTAGACCACTACCTGTACCTCAGGCAAAAGGGAAAGAACCGGAAACTCCCTGACACCCGCCAGCACTTCCGCCAGCATCTAGGACGATGGGTGACACTCCTGACCAACCCAGGAAACCTAAGATCAAGGTTCCACAACCATCGAATTTCAGTGGAGAAGGCGAAGATCTACAACCAGACAAACTCAAGCGCTGGTTTAGGGAGGTTAAGAAGCACTTATCCAAGTATGATGTCCTTGATGACACTGAGGATATAGTGGACTACTATGGCGCCTATACAGATAAACTAGCACATATTGCCTACCTCAACCTTAAGGATGAGTTTGAAGACAACTAACCCTCCCTCCAAGAATTCAAGAATCGCTTTAAGCAGCTTTTTGAAGCATCAACCAACACAGATGACCTGTACCGCAAATGGCAGAAGATAAAACAGTCCTCAGAAGGCAAGCCAGTGAGAGTTTTCAAGATTGCTGGAGAACTAGAAGACCTGAGAGGAACACTGCCTAGAGACTCAATATCAGACTATGCACAAAGACAACACTTTTTGGATGCCATGGATCCCAGGCTCGGAAGAAATATGGAACCATAGATAAGAGATACCGATTCCTGGAACCAAGTTGACAACTGGAAGAAAGATATGATACAACAATATTCAAGACAGGAGCCTATGAGAGTAACAGCAGCTCCTCCAGCACCTCCGGAAATAGGCCAAACAAAGCTAAGAACTCTGCCCAACCTACCAGCAACAAGCCAGCAGGAAAAGGCAAAGCTCTATCAAGAAAATCAATCTTGCCTTAGTATAAGAAGCCTAGGAAGCAGGAAATGGATCTACGCAAGAGAGAAGGAGCCTGTTACTACTGTGGACAAGCAGGACATATGGCAAATGATTGTGCAAAGAAGGAAATCAAGTCCAATCATATCACAGTCACCCAGGACACCCCCGATAGCAATACAGAGCACTAAGAGGCAGAAAGTGATAATACAGAAGAGTTGGATGGAAGGAATACCATAATAACTTACAAGACTACTGTTGACACCCCTAAGGAAGCGGCCTGGCCGTGCCAAGCATTAGAATTCCCAATGCTAGTCAACACGAAACCTGTCAGGGACTTAGCAGATACTGGAACTATTGGCGCTACTCTAATCAGCAAGCGCTTTATTACAACAAACAATATCCCTTATACCAATAAGAAGACGTCTATAACACTCAAAATGGCTGTCAAAGGATCCAAATCATGCAGCAATCACACCTGCATCACTGATATCGAAATTTGAAGAATGAAGGTACCCAAGGTACACATGAGTATCACACTAGTATCTGACTATGATATCCTACTCAGTATGAATGACCTAATACGCTTAGGAGTAGTCATAGACTGCCAAAAAAATATCCTCTACTTCCCTGACCACAAAGTCAGAGTAAACTGCAATGGGAACAGCACCCAGCCTCGCTCAGCGATGGCTAAACATGAAGTTATACCACATTTCATCAAGATGTTCCCTCAGGTTTTTGTCTCAGAAATACCTGAAACCCTACCCCCATTGCGGAGCTTTAACCACCAAATCATGATCAGGGACCCAGACCTTTATGTCAAGATGCCAACCTTCAAGATCCCCGAAAAATTGAACCCTAAATTCAAGGCATGGATAGAGAAATAAATCAGGGCTGGGATACTCTACAGATCACAAACTCCAGGAGGCGTCAGCATGTTCATTCAAGGGAAACCTGATGGCTGGATAAGACCATTAGTGGACCTTCATTTCAGGAATAAGAACACCAAGAAGGACAAAGCCCCAATCCCTAACCAGAAGCTCATACTCAACACTGTGGGCAGAGCTAAATTTCGAAGCAAGATAGACCTCAGCGTTGCCTACTTTAGGACCTGGGTTGACCCTGAGGATGAGAAGTATAACACTATCAAGACACCCTTGGGAGGCTTCGCTTGCAAAGTAATACTGCAAGGAGACACAAATGCGCCAGGAACTTTGATGAGAGTCATGGAAGATACACTATCAGAACAGTTAGGAGTCTTTGTATGGGTATACATTGACGATATCCTGATAAATAGTGATACACATCAAGACCATATCAAGCTTATCAAAGCTATTTGCCAGAACCTGCAAAAAGCGCAGCTATATGCCAACCCAAAGAAGAGTGTTTTCTTTGCACAAAAGCTTGATATCCTAAGTCACCTAATCGATGATAAAGGCATTCACCCAGCCTCATAGCAGATCAGAAGTGCTGAGGACTGGACAAGACCTCAGAAGCAAAAGGAACTTCAGCCCTTTAGTGAGATGGTTAATTATATCTCCCAGTTCCTACTACACATCGCCACCATTACTGCACCACTTACAGAGCTTACCGGCCATGCTGGATAGATCTGGACAGACTTGCTGGAAGCAACCTTTCAAGCAGTCAAACAGGAGGCGAAAAATCATCAAGTTTGTAAATCTATTGCCTATACCAACCCAGAACAAATCTGGCTATTCACCAATGCATCTCCTACCAGCAGTACCGCTTGGATAGGCCAAGGACCAACCAGAGATAAAGCCAGACCGGCAGTATTCCATTCCAGGAAATTGTCAGCCTCTCTGAGTAACTACCCCACCGACCAACAGGAAGGTCTTGCAATAGTAGAGGCTGTACAAGTCTTTGACCACCTGTTGTCCCACACAAAGTTCACCATAGTTACCGATCATGAGACTCTTACCAAGCTCATGACACCAGAGAATCTCAATGAGTGTCAGCTAAGATGGATAATGCATCTTAGCCGCTTCGATTTTAAAATAGAATACATGCCTGGAGTTTCGAATTATCCCGTAGACTATCTATCCAGAATCCATGAAACCAATTCCGGGCCTGAAGATATAATACTACAAGACCCCATCTCCGAAAATTAAGATTTCCAGTATCAGAACTCCAATCGTATTCAAACCAATTACACCTCTTTATCATACTATAGCCTAGATTCTGACAGTGAAAAGGAAACCATTGAAGAAACACAGCATTCTCCATCCCTTACTACTTGCGAATCTATCTATCGCTTCTCCCCTGACTACCTAGCAAGCAAAACGATAGCAGCCAATGCAGTAACCCGCTCCCAAAAGCACAAGAATCGCGCTAGGAGCAACGATAGGAGCATCTAGGCAGGAAACTCTTGGGGAGACAAAACTACCTTGAACCTTCACCAGTCTAGAGAGGAACGAAGCCATTCAGTGCTCTCTTGGACTTCCTGCTATGATGACCAGTGCCTCACAACCAGAGACAGCAAAGAAGCCAAAGGATATTTCCTCAATGAATGTGAAAAGTGAAAGCAAGCAAAGAAAGTGAATGCAACATTAGATACTTCAATAGACTGTAGCCCCCCTCCACCAAACGATAGCTCTATGTCCCTACCATCACAAGGAAACAAAACCTCAGACTAGCAGATATGTTAACTCCAGCCTCCCCACCTTCGGCTTCACCAGCTTCGCCAGCTTCTAGACCCCTCTATAGTGATCCGGAAGCTTTTTCAGGAATTCTAGGGAAACTGATAAGGCCCAGACCTTCCTTGGTACCCTCCACTCATCCCTCATGGGAAAATTCCGCCCAGCTGTCATTGAAGCTCTCCAGAATGACCCCATTTTCCGGCGAGTCCTGGAGACAACTGACAAGCTACACTATTCAATCCAGGATGGCCTCCTGATAGCAGACAATACCAACGGCTATTCTAACATCTATATCCCTATGGGACCCTTAGAAAGGGGAGTATCCCTTCTGGATTTCATCCTTAAAACAGTTCATGAAGGCATAGGACATTTCACAGCTCACAAGTCCTACAAGTACGCCGCGTGTTTCTTCTGGTGGCCTCATATGCGACAGGACTTCATGGCCTACTGTCGCTCTTTTGATCAATGCCAGATCAACAAGGAGCCCTCCACACTTCTGGCAGGTAGATCTCTATCATTGCCAGCACCGGAGGAAGCCTACTAATCCTTTACCATCAATTTCGCTGGTCCCTTCAACAAATTAAACAACTATACAACTATCATCGTTATTATCGACCGCTTTAACTCCTACCCTTATCTTATACCACTTCAGGACTCTGCCACCTGCGAAAAAGTATTCCGCAAGCTCCTGAAGACGATATTTGATGTTCATGGACATCTACTAAGAATAGTACTGAACCAAGACTCCCGCTTTACCTCCAAGTTCTGGTCTCAGATGATAGAGTCAAAGGGAATCCAGGTCTGGATGGCAACTCAATACCACCACTAAACCGATGGCCAGGTAGAGCGCCGGATTCGCAGCCTTAAACAGATGATAAGGAACTTCATCAACAAAAGTCTGAACAACTAGTCCAATGCCCTCCCAGCGATAGCAGCAGCCATGAATGGCGCTTGTCATGAATCCTTAGGAATATCCCCATACCAAGACTCTATGGACGCCGTTGGAAGCTCTTCCATCCTGTCCTCAGATCTGCCAGCAAAGTACCAGTAGTGAATTAGATCTTGAATTCCCATGAAGCCACCAAGATGGAAGTTGATATGTCAAGAAAGCCTTCCACATTCCGGCAGACTATGCAAGCAGATAAAAAGAGGAACCCCTATTCAAGACCATTCAATATTGGTACCAGAGTCCTTGTTAGAGGACGTCCTTACACCTCCGCCCCTGGACGATCCAAGAAGCCAGAACCTCACTAGTTTGGACCCTTTAAGGTCCTAGCGCATGACTCTAGTAGTGATAACTACAAGCTTGAATTACCTAAGAGAATGGAGCGCCAGAAGCCATACTTCTACATCGCATGCCTCAAGGAAGACCAAGAGAACGATCCCCATAGATTTGCATCCAGGAGGATGGATAGGCCGGCCCCTATACTCATCAACAATGCTGAAGAATAGGAAGCAAAGGAGATACTGGATTATCGCCTACAGAACAACAGAGTCGAGTTCCTGGTACACTGGAAAGGGGTTGAAAGGAGACCTAACTCTTATGAAACTATCGAGAACCTGGAGAACTCATTGGAAATCATAGCGGAATACTGGAAAGAAAGCCAGAGCACAGAACTAATGCCTAAGATCACCTCCCACGGTGTCAGGACCTTTTGGGAACCTATGGAAGTCTCTACAATCACTTGTCCTAGAACCATAGTAACCAACGATTTCTGGCAGCCCTATAATCAAGAGGAATACGATTCTGCAGACTCAGATGATAGCTACTTCTATACTGATAATGAATCTGTGCTCAGGACTTGGGAGAGCGGCGAGGAGACCTATGGCCTTAGGAGAAGATAAATTTTGTTCAGATTTGGGGAATGTAACATGTGTACATGTTCCGGTACCTCTATTCCCACTCTCGTTAGCCTTTCCTTTGTAAGATTACATTTATTTGTTTTGATTTCTTTTGTATTTGATTTCCCTACTGGAATCTCTAGATTCCGGCGTCCTGATTACTGTATGCTTTGGAGGATCGGCAGGATAGAGCCCCAGGAGTTCCAAGGGAAGGAACAGGTCATGTATACTAGTGGTAGGATAGATGCAGTGATGTGGGAAAGCCCCAGGCTTTCCAGGACTCCGGCAGGGCTACAGGATTCCAGTAGCTGTACCCTCACTGGTAATGATAGTGACTGCGGGTTTCCAGAGCCTCAGCTCTTGCAGGAAAGATTTCATGTATTTAAGAGTGGTCTCCTGTCTAGCAGGTGACATCGGACTTCTGACAGATGCCTAGACA
Organism: Tuber calosporum; assembly: GCA_003316355.1. Lineage (NCBI taxonomy): Eukaryota > Fungi > Ascomycota > Pezizomycetes > Pezizales > Tuberaceae > Tuber > Tuber calosporum. The sequence goes on from QFET01012574.1 coordinate 32,248, forward strand.
GAGAATACACTTGGTTGAACGGTGATCCTATTGTTCCCCTTCACTCTATAAACCATTCTATTATACTCTACTTGTCTTCGCCTCTCAGCAGGTCTCCCATAGACACCAAAGCGATTGCAGGCTACCACTTAGTCTCTATTGTATAACAGTTCACACAGGCTAGCGCCTGTTACATATTCTGAATGACTAGTGTTTGTGATCGGGATAATACTTTCTCATCTGTACTGCCTCTCCTTATCAACTTGTTCTGATAGGTTCGTTGACCTTGTGTGCATCCTAGGGGCATTATCGTACTCTCTCTTTGTGTCAGAGTAACCTTTTTCAAATGTGTGTTCATACCTATCTAGGACTCCACAGGCACTCTTAACTTCAATGCGGTGTAACTCTGCGAGTTCTTTAAGAACTCGTGTTTTTCCCCTTCCCAGACGTAGCCAGAGATGCCCTCCTATAGTCCTGCGGACAGCATCTGGTCAGACAGACTGCGACGTTGTATATAGGGTTACAAGATGTACTCTAATTACCTATTTGTCTAAGTAAACGAGAAATAGCACTAGGTGTTTATGTCGACTCCCAACGCGAATGCAGGTGTCAAAGGGGTATGAATGTTCTTGGAGGTTTGGGATCATACTCTTTCCCATCCTGGGAGTCATGTAGTCCTCTCGGGAGTCTTTTCTGACTTCCAGATATGATAGTATATAGCACTGTGAGGTAACTTTATTGATTACAACCAACGTTGGCAAGAAGTAGAGTCAAATCCAGACTACACAGCCTCGGTGAAAGAAGATACAGTAATTTATCCAAGTAGATCTATTACATTTTCTAGATTTCTTATAATCCCAATGCATCTGCCCAAGGGTGCATCTATGCAAGAAAAACAGCCATCCAGCCTGATCAGTAGGTATTCAGTAAACATATTCGCAATTGGGCAAGAACAACAGAACTTAGTTCATTTGTCCTAGAGATCGAAGGCTATCTACTGGGGGAATGCCTGACACCCTCGGAGAAATTGTTAAATTGGGGGATAATTTGCATTACTGGGGTTAGACATCTTTCAGGTCAAACTATTTTCACACTTATTAGACTATGGCCGAAGTCTCTAAAGATACTTCTAATATATGGCCAATATAAATTTCCAGAAAAGTGTATAAATGGTTAGCAGTCCCCTGTAGTTAAGGGATTAACAAGCAACAGAGAGGAGCTCTTAAAAATCTATCAAGTTATTAAGATAAAAAGATTTCTTTCGGTTATCGAGAAGCTTTATCCCTTTACCTCTATCACAAATGAGATTTCCTGACAGTTCTCCGTCTCTTTCAATCCAAGCCCAGCCTAGACAATTACAAAGTACTGTATTTGCTACTGCATAACACTATATTGTTACTCTCCTGTCACTAAAGTAATTGAACCTTCTCTTATGCATAAAGAATACTTTGATGCTCAAAGTTTTCATTAGTGCTAATATTGTGGCCACTGTCAACCTCTCAACTTTAACAACATAATCCCTATTTGCTATGAAGTGTACACACTAGACCACTGTACAGTAGCTCTTCAACAGCTTGCTTGCATATAACAAAGATACACTGAACATATTTATCGACAAAATAGAAGCTGGATAACTGCTTTTGCAAAACGGAAATAATAATCTACTATATTATCTATTGAAGAGAGAATTGCTGCTTACCTTACAGAAATACCGCTTTATGAAGACGTCGAACTATCCTCGTTCACTAAACTATATTTCAGAAAGAGCTTTAAATCTCTAAGCAAGCTGCCATGCCTATGGCACAAGATGATATACGGATTCCTAGTCCTTTGGAACTTGACAGGATTATCGAAACTGATGATACAGAATTTACCCCTACGGCATCTCAAATTCAGTTCCGGTGTCAGACCAGCTCTTCCAGTTCAGATTTGGGTCACAGACTATCAAGAGTTCAGAAATGTTCTTAGCGAACCAAGAAGCCTTTCACTACACAGTATAACTTGCAGCAAAATATGGCCTTTGCATTGCTCAACCTGGACCGATCAGAATAAAAGTGCCAATGATTATTATATCGGAATCTCATTACTATTGCAGGACAGCAGGCAAGGTTATACAATGTTAGAATTATTGCATAGCCGTATGGCCAGGGGTAAAGTTATCAATGATGCTGAGATACCGGAAGGATACCGTGTATTATAACAATTGAGTGGCAATACTGAATGGGTGAAGCAACAGTTATGTGCCCAGGTCGAAGATGAGTCTTGACGCAAACAGGCACAATAGGAGCAACAAGCAAAGGTTTCAGAAATAAGGGACCGAATCCAGGAAAATGGATTAATGGAACTTAATACTAAGTTAAATCAACAGGAACATGAATAGACTAGAAGGATGAATGAGTATCGCGAAATTGCTGCTTAACAGCAACAAGAACAGACAGCAGGTATGGAGGCCTACCTATATGCTCTGGTACTTCAGTGAGTGGAAAGGACACCTGCACCAACACAGTACAAACCTAGTGATGATAATCCAGGACAGTCCAACTGAATACAATAAATAGTACCCATAGAAGGTACTATCTCTATAAAGCAATCAGCATCAAGTGCTAGAATTGAAAAAGGAAAAGGAGTTGACCTTGAAGGAAATAACCTACTACTGCCACCACCACCAGGTAACCTCAGTGATACCCCTGACCCTGATAATAGTTATGATGGGTTCGATAGTTCTGAACAAGATTGACTGGCCAGCAAGGGCGGTAGGCCGGAACACTCTCCCTGTTTACCATCTATTCCCTGAAATGATGTACCCAAGAACAAGTTAACGTTAGCGGTCTTAAAACGTATTAGTGGACTCTACTAACCAGATAAGCTTATAGCGGATCCACCTTACATCTTTGCCGGAAATGACAACCAAGATGTTCAGAATTAGTTGACAGCTTGTGAAAACTAATTTGATCGCAATCCTGTACAGTGGGAAAATCATGCACAACGAATAGCCTTTGCCTTGGGGAAGACTCAGGGGAACAAAGTGGCACCTTTCTTGGAGAAATACTGGATGGTGGTGTGAGGATTAGGTAGATATGCACGGGACCCAAAATTCTTCCATATGGGATCACTATTGACAAGAAATTATTGTAACAGGCGCTAGCCTGTGTGAATGGTTATATAATAGAACCTAAGCGGTAGGCTGCTATCGCTTTGGTCTCTAACGGAGACCTGGTGTTAGGCGAAGACAAGGGGAGTAAAATAGAATGGTTTATAGAGCGAAGAGGAACAATAGGATCGCCGTTCAACCAAGTGTATTCACTGTCTAGGCATCTGTCTTAAGTCTGATGTCTCCTGCTAGCCAGGAGACCACTCTTAATTACATGAAATCTTTCCTGCAAGAGCTGAGGCACTGGACACCCGCAGCCACTATCATTACCAGTGAGTGTACAGCTAGCGGAATCCTGAGGCCCTTTTCAGAGGCCTGGAAAGCCTGGGGCTTTGCCACAATACTACCTCTATCATACCGCTGGTATACATGACCTGTTCCATCCCTTGGAACTCCTGGGGTACAATCCTGCTGATCCTCCTAAGCATACAGTAATCAAAGCGCCGGAATCTAGAGATTCCGGTAGGGAAATCAAATACAAAAGAAATCAAATCAAATGAATGTAATCTGACAAAGGAAAGGCTAACGAGAGTGGGAATAGAGGTATCGGAATATGGACACATGTTACAATTATGAAGTGATACTTCTGCATTCATGTGGAACCACGAGTCATAGAAGAAATTTCCAAAGTCACCTACAAGAGAAAAATCGACACTAATCTACTCCTGCTTGAAAACCATAACATTAAGGCTAGTCTCACAGGAATTAGTTATAGTTTACATGTGGAAAGCAAACTTCCTGAAGAAATTCCGGACCGGATATATTTTCTGAAGTTCTCCTCCGATTTGGAATGTATGGAAACCTAATATGAAGTTGGCAGACATAAGAGGTAATTTGTGGAATGGCTACAAATATACAAAGGAGAACTCTAGAACCATGGATTATCCGAACGAAAGTGTGATGACACCAAAAGGGGGTTAATACCAAACAAGGATACACCATCTAGAAGCGACAAAACCAGCCCTAATGATGGAACACAGATAACGCAAAACCAAAGGAAACACAACACGGTAATAACAAGAAAAATAAGTATACTAACTAGAAGAATAGTTATGATAGAATCTCTCAAGATGTTATGGATAAGTGATAAGCAGCAAAGGGTTATACTCGATGTGGCCTCAACAACCACGCTTGGCAAAAATGTAGAAAGGGCATAGTAATAGCAAGAGCCTTCGCTAAGCAATCAACAAAGAACTGGCCGAAAATTTGCCATAGACCTTGGACAGCGGGTCTGACTTTGAAAACATGATGACCAAAGGTTAACCATATTTAGAGCAAACTAGCACCTCATTTATGGGAATTATCAGACACTCAAATGGCATAATGGCAGCAACTGCGACAGTGATTGGTTAATTGGGGCACTAGGAAATTAGCGACCAGAATCGAAATCTTTGATACCTCCTAGACTAGGGGGATGAGGAAAAATGGGGGCAGAAACATCAAAAAAGTTCAGCAATACGCTTTGGTTGACCTACCGGGTACCTCCATCCATGGTCCCAACATTTGCCACAAAATTGACTAACTAAAGGAGACATAACAATTGTCCTCAGGAGGTTGAAAGGGTAAAATGATTACAGACAACCTAGCCACCCCACAAGACCACTGACCCTACATGCCATGCCAGTAATCATTAATTCTAACCGCAATAAGGATCTGTAACGACCCCTAGAACAGTTGGTATAGCTTATGGAACCTCAGCCCAGCCAGTGGTCCTACCAGGACGTGGACAGGAACGGTACCAGACACCTGCAAAGTAACATAGCAACCATAAGTACCTTTCATGCAGAAAGGGTACTTAGGTACCTAGTTGGATAGGGTAACCCAGCAAGGCTGGGTAACCTTGGTGCACACTTAGGTAGGGTAACCCCGCTAGACAGGGTAACCTGGAGCTACAGTCAGGCAGGGTAACCCTCATGAGTAGGGTAACCCGGAAGCATGGTTAGCAGGGTAACCCTTTAGATCGGGTAACCCATCTCCTCAGTTAGGCAGGGTAACCACTTAGGCAGGGTAACAGGGAGCCCTAGGTAAACATGGTAAGTAGTGTAGACGCCGCCGGGCGTGCTACATTCGTGTAACATGGTGTTTCTAGCTCGTGGAATCGCGTGTAACAAATAGGTCAGTTAAGGGGAACCTTCTGGTGATGCAAAGGGGCATTACACAGACTTCCGCAGCGATTTGCACCATGATAGGGCCCAGTTACCCTACCTTGGGGATCGCGGATGAAATCGTGGACCTCAAGTTACCCTCCCCTAACATTACGCGAAATGCGAAATCCTACTACAAGTACCCCAGGGTGGTTGGAGTGATTTTGGCGTGTCCAACACCCCTTTGCGGCTCCAACGTTCGCCCCTTGCGACGGGTGGGAAAGGGTGACAGTTGGTAAAAGCCTAACAAAACTGAGAAATTGAAGGTTGTAGCGTAACCCCGTATACGGCACCGCCGTCCTTCCGACCAGATGCTCTCCGCAGGATATATATAGGAGTGGGCGACGGCCGACCCGGGCAAGTTGTTAGTATTGACATCAGATGGCCTTCCGAGGGTACTCTAGGTGCCTATAATCCTTATGGGAGGTATGGGGGTCCCACGGAATAGCTATTTGAGAGTCGGGGATAAACGGAAGTTTGTCCGGATAAAACTCTACTACTTACACAACGATAGCCCAGGCGTTATACCATTACTGAGGGACGTTAAAGGACTCTACGAGGCATTCAGTCTTATCACGGCTAAGGTGATCCCTGAACAGTTGGCTATAGGTAGTGCCTATTTAGCCAACTCAGTAAAGACACTTACCGGGAGAGCTACGCAGTCACAAGAAAAGCTGCCGATAGGCCAAGTAGACATAGTTGACTGCAGTGCTTGCATAGACGGAAAACCCATAGGGCTACTGAGTCTCATACCTAGGTTTGGGTTCAAAGTCGGATTGTCAGTTGGCCATTGACAAGACGGCGATTGGAAAGGTTTTTCTCTCCTGCAGGCATAATCACAATGCATTGCAGAAAATCTTTAGGATTGAACGGACTCAACTTGCCCGAGCGATCCACAGGCCCTGAAGTTACTTCCGGAAGGGCCATGTGTCAGATGATCACAGAGTGGAGAAGGGAGCTCTCTTAACGGTCGGAGTAGGGATGGGTGTCGTTGACTTTATAATTCTACTTAAGTAAACGCGCACGACACTCTACTCTGATAACCAACTATCCTCTCGAGAAGACTTGAATTGAGTGAAGCTCTGGCTTAACGATATTAAGTTTTATCATTTGATTCAATTATTTTATCTTTACCTTCTGTGAACTTTGCGTTGAGTCTTTTGGTGCGGTCGCAACCTTAGGATCCATCTTCCTATAGGGTGCCCCCGGTACAGTATATCGTTAAGCTCTTCGGTTAACTCTCTCCTGAGCATTTTTGCTCCTCGAGACCCCTTTCTGACATTTACGAGTACTGGTAACCTGGTCAGGAACAAGTAGCCCCGGGTGGAAAGTATTATGTCGGAAATGTCTCTTACGCATTCACAACGGACTACCGTCCCTCCCACACTGGGTCCCCTCTTGGACTACGATGTTATCACAGACCTAAGGGGCCTGGGTTGGGAGGCGGTTACGAAGTTGATTGAAGCGGCACCCATTGAGGTGCCTGAGGAATGTCAGACCATGGTGGTCTCCCATCCTAGGGCACTCATGGAATCCATCACCCACAATCCCTCCATGATGGTCCCTGAGGCGGTCCCTGAAGGGGTTACTTTTGAACGTTTTACCCACGAAGTCTTTGAGAATTACATCCTACATGAAGTAGGCAGTAGGTTCGTGGAAGCACAGTCCCAACTCGAATGCTTTGTGGAGGCAAAGCAGAGCTATTTTCATGAGAAAATGGTCAATATGGCCACCGACTGGGTAAAGAAGGTCCAAGACGCCTATCGCCAGCAAGTCAGGACAGCACAAGCGCTGAAGGGTCGCCTAAAGGCCCTCGAGTGGGCTGTAAGTCAAGGAATCAGCATTGCTTCCGAAAATGATGTGATTATGGAGCAAGCTCGTCCGCTTCCCCTTGTCCGCACAGGACCGATCAGTTTTGCCCAGCACTATGCGGAAGCCATGGCAAATGTCACATGGCATGAGCATTTAACGCCACATGCCAGGGAAGCTTTGGGACTTGGCCTCACTTCAGGCACATCGCGGGTATCACCTTTTGCTCTTGCTGTTGTAGCCCGCCTAGCCAGCCGATCTCCGAGCCCTTCTGGCTCAGGCACGGTGCGGAGGTCTTCACGCCTCGCAGGGGTAACAAAGGACAAGAGACCCGCAAAACCTAAAACTACGACCGCCGTTGCAGCCCTTCTGGCTGAGCCATCAACGCAAACTATAGTTTTAGAAGCTGAGCGACCATATGTGGTGGCAGAGGCAACTCCCTTGCCAGCCACACCACAAAGTCTGGCACCGCTTGTCCTCCCGACAGCACCGCCGGCTCCAGCCAAACCCACGGGCAGCGCCAGGAGAACTGGGTTTCCCGGAGTAGAAGCGCGGTCGGCTACGGCTTATTGTTCTCCTGCTTGTAGGATCGAGGGAAGACCTGATGGGAATATCGCATTTCACCATAGCCCCCATGTACAAAAGGAACTGGTGAAGCGATAATGCAAAATCCCCAAGGTCCGAAGTTGAAAAAGACCCATTGTCATTTCTGTGGTTCGGAAGACCATACGGATGTTGGAGCTTGTCCCCGCTTTCAACAGTTAGTTCAGAGGGGAGTGGAAAAGGTCCTTGCTACTAAAGGTCCTCCATCCCCCGCACCTCCCACAAGACTGTTTTTCCCTCCGGAAGCCTCTCTCTCAGAAGCCATTCACGAAAGCTCGGAGGACCGCTTTAGCGGGTATGAGCAACCATTGGGACTCCGCGGTGGAAACACTGGTGGGGATGGTGGTAACAAACTACGAGGTGGTGGAAACGTCGGCGAAGCAGGAGAACCGGGTGATTCCGACGCCTCGAGCAGTAGCGACGAATCCTCCTCCTTACTCCCCGATCTCAGCAGATTTCTGGTCCGATGCAAGTCGCGCTGGAATGAGGCTAGGAAGCGACGGTATGATGAGCGGTGTCAAGCCTTGACAGACTTTCTTCGAAAATCCAACAAGAAATCCCACACTCGGCAGAAGAAGCCTAAGAAGTTGGGGATCAAGGGGTTCAAAGGAGACCCACTTGACACACAGCGATTCATCCAGGACGCGGAGATTAGATTTGACTACTATCGACACTGTAAGCTGTGTGATATGGATAAAGTCAGCCTGATTATCGCGCTTCTTGAAGGGGCCGCAAAGAAATGGTACAAAAGCATCCATGTGCACATTAGCCAGGATGCCGCTCAACGGGCAGCAGTGACCTTTAATCCAAGCAATGAGTTGCGCACTTGGGGAGGCTTCCGAAAACGCCTAGAGTCCAGTTTCAGCGGTCACTCAGATCGGGATCGTGCTCTTCGGGAGTGGAATGGTTTGGCTATGAAGCCAGGAAAGGTGGACCAATTTGTCGTTGAACTCATTCGCTTAGCCTGTGAGTTGCATTATGACACGGTAGTAGTGAAGGATAAGGCCCGTATTGGCATGACCGCTGAATTGCGAAATGCTTGGGGACTGAAAACTCCACACCCGCAAGCATACATCGATTACCTAAACCTGCTTCGCAACACCGGCCATTAGCTGGAAGACGTTGCATCCTTCAACAGAACAGTTGTTAAGGAAAAGCCTACCACCCACGAACGAGGAGATGACAGGTCCGTGGTCGCTAAGCTACAACGAAAGAAGGAGCGAGGCCCTGGGAACAGAAATCCCCGGCCTCAAGCGAGCACGGCCAACCCCTCCCGGGTTAAGAAATCAGACTATGAAATCAAACATCGAAATATTCCGACTACTCTGATTGACAAACGCCGTCGGTTAAAGCAATGTTCGCGGTATGGAACCGAGAGTCATTTTTGGAAACAGTGTACTGCTCCCGAACCCGTAGCGCAATCAACCAAACCCTCACGCAAGCGGTCTGCTTCTGAGGCTGAGCATTTAGCACCTACGGTATCTAAACACCGTCGCATTGAGGCTCCACCCCCTGTTGTCAAAAGGGTTACCGAGGTCCGTGGCTCCACTCCAATTTTGGACGTTGATACCGATGGTAGTAATTAGGTAAGCCCTTTAGGCATTGTCTGAGAAACCAGAAAGCTGACTACCACTGTTTGCATCAAGGCGCGGAGGAAAAGGGTAGAAGGAAAGGGAAATTGGACTAGGTGAGTCGCCTCACTCTTACAAAAAGAACAAGGCTGATCCGCCACTGTCAGGACAGGGTGGGATTACGGGTTTTCTTTT
>QFET01012591.1:0-17299 GCA_003316355.1 Tuber calosporum
ACCTCCACCATCCTAGGTTGAAGGATCTGTGGTAGTGCTTGGACACCCTGGGATTGATCACCCACATCAGGTGGTGCCTCTCCTAATTGCAAAAACCCTTCCTGGTTTCACCTCCCTTCTGCAACCTATATATTTTGGCAATTCCATTAGCGTTCAAAATCATAATACCAGCTCTCTCGTCATGCGGGAAATGGCCTACCAAGCACTCATGGCAGGTTTCATTGAGATACCCCTGCTCATCATCATCAAACTCCCTGAGTCCCTTGTCCTGCCCGCACGTTATACACCTTTTCCGGTAGACTCCTACAGTCCCTTTCTATAGTCAACCTTCATAATCTTCTATAAATTTGATCAAGTCCTTACCTTCTCCATCAACCAGGATTCCTCCTTCCAGCTCTCTATCCGGAACCGCCTTGGATACCTGACTCCTCCTTTTCCGCCCACTTTTATATCTTAACTGGAAAGTTATTAAGGACAATTAGCATCCCATTTAAGCGGTAAAGATTGACGGAGGAATCATTAATTATATACCAAACAGGGGTGGCAAGTTTTCCTCAAAGTCCCTGTGGGATCATCGTCGAAGTCAAGTTGTGGCTTATCCTTCCTGCATCATACACAATGTGGCATCTTTCCCTGCTACCAATCTCTAGTGATTGGGTTTAAATGTAAGGTGGTTTTCTTACCAAGAGAGTCCTTTGGAATAATGGCAAAGTATAGGTTAACAGACCTTTACTTCAATACTGTGTTTAACAGAGAAGTTGGTAGTAGATATTATGTGTTGTATCAAGGGAAGCTGGAGGTGGGGAAGTGATGGTTGATAGGGAGGATATAGAAGATGATTGTGAGGGGAAGTGCTGGTAAATATATAAAGAAAAGGTAGAAGGTGAAAAAATAAACTGTATAGTTATTGCAACCAAGATAGAGCACTATTAGGATGGGATATACAGGTAGTGCAGCACTGAGAATGACTACAAATATAATATCTTCAAAGGACCATATAATTACAGATGGAAAAGGGAAATCATAGAATTTAATATTATGATTCGAAAATCTATAAATCAAATTAAAAGTATCTAGCAACTCTCAATTTGCATGCATATTCCTATATCATAGTACTGAAACTAAGTGAAATGGTTACACAAGACGGTAATGGTGCCACTAATATGGACTTTCCTATTTTTACATCTATTTCCTTTGATTTCTTGCAGAGATTTTTAGGTTGACTATTTATATAGTGGTTGTTTGTTTAATTTCATTCAAGGATTGTTGGTATTTTATTTTGAACATATTATAATTTATTTTCATGCCAGGAAACCTTTATTTATTTTAACAATTTGTAGTTTTTGCATTTGCAGTAGTTAGACTTGCAGGTATTTTATTTATTATTATTGTTTCTATCTTGATTTTTATTTTGTTTTAATCTATTGTATTTTCCTTGGTTATCTGATACTATGGTATTGTGGCAAAGCAAGAGTAGGCAAAGATGGCAGAAGAATGCGGGAGTGGGCAGATATGGAGAGAGCAGTGAAAAAGGAGGAGGGAAGGCCTCCTTATATAGCAGGGGGAGCACTGGCCAAGCTTTGCGGTGACCAAAAATACAGTGGTACGCACAATGCAGCATGGGTATAGCACAGCCACTGTGTACCTCGGCGGTGGCTCGTTGGGTGCGCACCTGCGGCTATGGCGAGCGAAGAGCAAGATAAAGATCCTCAGAAATACCCAGGGGTATACATCCGATCACAGCCTTAAAGTGATGGTGGTACAGCCACGAGTGTGTCGGCTGTGGCTAGTTGCATGCGCACGTGTGGCTACGGTGCGCGAACAGCAAAATAAAGATTCTCAGAAATACCCAGGGGTGTACATCTCATTACAGCCCTAAGGAGTTGCGGACGCCGAGGTGCACGCAAAATGTTCGGATTATCAGATAAGATCCGCGTCTCGGCGGACTGTCTGGTACATATTAGATATCATTCAAGTTCAAATTGTTACTCCAACAGATTTATCTTCCCCTATTCATTTAAATTATGTCCAATAGCTATTCCCTAATCATCGCAAATGTTATTTTTGCAAATTACCATTGTGCTTGGTTTCAATCGATAGGCCACAGGTTGCCTCTTTTCTACTAGTTCTTTTTCTGATACTAGGTAAGAATATACATATTTTGATTAATCAGTTTCAATCATAGATTCATTTACTTGGCTATAGTCTAAATAGAGTGGGACTTGGGTAAGCTGCCATAAGAGTTCTCTAGTACTTTCTGTTGTTTATCTATCCAGTTCCATTTGACTTTATTCTCTGTTAGGTCATATAAGAGTTTTTCTTTATTGATAAACCCTTTCTGGATTATGCCCTAGAATTAGCAAACTCCTATAAACAACTCTGTACCCTTCTTGGATTCAGACAGTTTCCATTCCCAGATGGCTTTCATTATGATGATTCAATAATAATTCCATTTTTTATTATAATTAAGGAAACTTATTCATTCTTTTCTTTATGGACCTGGTATTAGCAGGCTTCAGATTAAGTTCTTCTATTCTAAATACTTCCATAACTTGGCATTAATGAGTTTGTTGTTCTTCCATATTTTCTAAGTATATCAAGATGTCATCTCAGTAGATAATGAATAATATATCTCAATATCGAACATCGATCTGGTTCACCTATATCCGGAATATGGCTGTGGAGTTCATCAATCCTGCATGTGATCCTTCTGTATCCTTAGTTACTGTATCTTGTTCTAAAGGGTGTTGTACATAATTCTCCTTCCTTGATTCTGAACTTTTTGTATACATTACTGATATTGAGTTTGGTCAAAATGTTAGCAGTTAAGTGTTGCTCCACAACCTTCCCTCTCAGTGGTATCGCACACTTGTCTCTTTTGGTTACTGTAACTCATATCAGTTACTATAGTATAGGCTGAAACCTAATTGAAGTTGGAATTCTAGTAAGGTACTAGTTTGTTTATGATTGGTTTTAAGTATCGTTTGATACTTAGCTAGTTTTAGGTTTGTTTCATGTATCAGACTGATACTCAATATGTAATATATTTTGTTTTATGTATCGGGATGAACAATATTTTTGTTTGCAATACGGTTTAGGTGCATGCGGCATTTATATTATTGGAGGACTTTACAAGAAGAGATTGGTTATATCTGTTGTTTGGAAATCAAATGGAAGAATATGGAAAGCTTTGGAAAAATGAGATCAAGTATATAAGACTGCATAGCTGGAGCTTAGATAGTGCTAGCTTCAACAGACCAAGTATTCAAAATACCTGGGGGTGAAGTTACTTATTACCAGTTCGAATGAAACTACTACAAGTAAGTCTACGACTTAGCAAGGCTGGGGATATAGTAACCAATAGCTATTAAACAACTTATTGCTATCTCGGGTAGAAATACTGACTTCAGGTCCTGACAGTCCAGGATTTGAGTTACATTGGTTATACCTTACCATGACGCATTCTGCTTGTTGCCAGATACACACAGGAAAGCATTAAAGTTACCTTGTGGACTCCACGGTAATCAACACTTTTTCTTAGTTTGCCATATTTCCCCTTTACAACCAGGGTCTCAGTTCCTACAAATGCCAAGTATTCACCCATCAAGCAACAATTTTTATTCACGGAAAGATTTTCTCAGAGTTCTTAAATGTCATTTTTCCCTATAGTGTATAATTTTGGGCTGTTATGGTTTTGGCTTTCTTTAGGTAAATCTCCAGATCTAACTAGGGTCAATGTGGATGTAACTGTATATATTCCTCTATTTTAAATATAGCCAGGTACTGTTGGATTTCCTAGGTGACTATGTCATTAATCTTTTCCTATTTTTGTCTCTTCTAAGCCCAAATGGTCAGTTCTGTTCAGCAGTAAACAGTTCCTATTCTGCTTGAGTTATTTGTCAGGTAATTCTGCTTTATGATTAGGGAATGTTCCCGGTTCGATAAAAGTTGCCAAATAAGGTAACTGTTAGGTAATATGTTTCGATTCTGAGTTCTTCTTCTAGGTTGGTACTGTTGTATCCCGATTTGCCACTTATTTTAAGGGCAAATTAATCCACCTTAAGGGATTTTTCCTCAAACAATTCTTACGCATATTATCTAGGTGATCGTGTCTCCTAGCTCTAGTAGGTATTTGGTGACTTTAAGGTTAACCATTACGAAAATCAATTTACATATGTATTCGGTATTAATGACCCTAACATTGAATTTAATATTCTATTTAACAGTGGTTCTGCTGCTAAGGGCCAACTATCTAAAGATGTCTTCCGGTATTCTAACCTGTCCCTGGAGTGACAACATCTCTGGTCTTTTCCCACAATTGAAACCTTGATGTGACATACAGGTTATGCCCTTCCCATATTGCTGATTCTTTCGTTAGCTTAATTAAGATTGGACTCAATCTTTGGATTTCAATATTAGGGACATCCTTAGTATGGATCTATGTGACCAATGTCATCAAGTAGTCTTCCAGAGCTGTAGCTTCAGGGGAGAAGTCCACTGCTGGTGAGCTTTCTAAGCATATTATGGTACACTCTCATTATCAAATATTTTCCGTTTGCGCTAGCATCAATTTTGGTTTCTTTTGACTTAATTATGGAAGTTTAAGTACTACCTTGTAGTTATGTAAATCTTGAATTGAGATGGTTGCCACTTCCCTATAACAGCCTATGTCTAAAGGTACTTCCGGTATGTGGAAAACAGGTCCCATAGTTCTTGGATCCCCATTCAGCTGGTATATTTCTCCTATATCTCATTCTATCTAAGTTGGTACTGCTGGTCATTAATTGAATTCTATATTGATGCAGTTTTCTGTTACTCCAAAGTCAATTATTCTATTATAGTCAGCTATCTTGTCTCTGTTATGCAAATGCATAGGTAATGAAAGTGGGCTCTTGTTCTTGTTCAAGGTTTCTATATATGCTTGTACACTATAGTGTTGTCTGATTCTGATGGGTTCAGATTTTGTATGCATTAAATTATCTTTTATTTGTGACAGTCTTGATTTCACTACTCTTCAACTACTTCATGAGTGTCTAATTCTCTAAAATTAGTTAGTTGTTTCCAATAGTTTTTGTATCACTTGCTGTTCCACGTGCTGGTATAGTCTTTCTCATCCCTAGTGCTTAGACAATTGTTAAGTCTTTGACCACTATTAGCACACTCAAGGCAAATGTGGTTGATTCTTTTTTTTTAATACTCTGCCTGGGAGAGCTTAAGTCATGGTAGTCATATTGTTGTATCCAGCTCTATGAGATCTCACTATCCTTCTATGGTGGTATCAGATTTCCTAGTAATTTTGTTATTCGTTTCGACTTCTTATTTTCACAATTCATCTTACTCATTCCAAATAGGTATTTGATCATATTAATGCACTTTTCGCTTGTAATTATCATTTATAACATAAACCTCACTATCGCGAGAATCAAGAACAGACTCTGAAGTTACTATTACTATAATGAGAGAAGCCTATATGGATACATTTTCAATAATTGAAGGTAAAAGCAAAATAACTATAAGAGTAAATTTTCTACTTCTGGTATAAAAGATGATAATCCTATGTGGCTTGCAAGTCAGATTCCTTAAGGTATTGCCGGCTCTTTAAATACTAAAGATTGTATCTAGGAAAACTTAACAAAAGTATTAACATCCTGTCCAACAAACCTGCTTACAGAGGCTGCATAATAATGTAACCATATAGGGAATCTAAAGGTTAAATGCGAATAGATAGGGCTTATAAAACAAATATGGATATACTTTAAGTAGTATTAAGTAATCACTACTACCAATACAAATCCAGGAGGTATTGCCTCAAGATAGCGATTTCCATATAGGAAGAAGCAAATAGACGGTAATGATAAGTAAAACTAGTAAAGAATAACCAGTTAGAAAGTTATTACCAAGTAGGAAGCAACAAGCAAACGGTAGATCTTATCAGATATCAACTCAAATAAGTAATAACCAACATCAAACCTATAGTAATAGTTTAAACATATTAGGATTCTGTTACATCGATCCAGCTAGAACATCAATATTTGCAGCTACCATGTAATCTACCACTATGCATCTTGAAGTTTGCAATAGATTTCTTGTAAGAATTGTTGTCTTACAGTACTTTCATCATCATTGGCTTGGTTAGCTTTTGGGGCCAGGAATTCCTGTATTCCAATACTGGTTTTATCACTATTGTATAGCATTTACCTTGATCCTTGCAGGATCCTCTGCCTCTATTTCCTCAAACTAGTCTTTTAGGTTTGCAGTAAATCCGTTATCAGTAGTACAATCTTCCGCTATTCTTGTATGCCCATATATTAATATCTAACTTGGTGTGACATCTTGTCGATTGCTTTTGACGTATATAATTCATTTTGTAAGTTGTGTCTCTTATCTTTCTTCCAAGTACAATTAACCTTCTACTAGGAAGGCTCATTGCAAAGTCTTGTTTGCATTCAAAGTCGGAGGTTTTTCCACCTTTGTTGTTTTGTAGCATGATTCTCACTGATTGTTTATAAATGTTCGGATCAGCTTGAAATATGATTTTGTGAATTCTTATAATTGGATTTCTGCACTACCGAAGGGGCTGCTGGTCGTAGGGTGGTTATTGTTACCCATGTGGGAAAAGGTACAAATTATATGAGGTAATAGTTTTAAGAACTATAAGGTTACTATTGGACTACAACCCATGCTGGCAAGAAGTAGTATCTACAGCAGAGCTGCACAGCCTAGGTGAAAGATCTGGACTGTGAATGTACAGAGTACAGAGACACTTGATAATCCGAATACATATGAACCTGAGAGAATACATGCAAGTGAGACAGCAATCTAGACTTATCATCTCTTCTTCCCTTAAATATTGGCAACTGGGCCAAATCAACTTGAACTTTGTTCATTTAGCAAATGGATCGAAGGCTGTCCTGTGTTGGAGTTCTAACCACCGTAAGAGTGCTAGAGAGTTTGGAGGAACATTTGACCGAGTGGAGTATACATTTTCAGGGTCAAACAAGGTTTCCACTTTCTATGACCATGGCCAAGGTATCTAAGGATGCTTAATATATATGGCGAATATAAGTTCCTGGAGAATTGTATAAATAGCATGTGGTGCAACATAGTTAAAGAATCATTAAGTAGCAGAGAACAGACCTTAACAATATATTCAGTTTTTAGTTATTTAGCAAACATCTATCGAGAATCCTCAATATTTTAACTTTATTTGTTATTGAGCCTTCCTGACAGTTCTCAGATCCTCGCAAAACAAGTACGGCCTACTCAATTCAGCAATACAGAATTGGCTACCTTGTAATATTATATTGTTATTCTCTTGTCACCAAGGCTTCACAGTATTATCACGGCTATGACATCTTATGCCTGAGGAATACCACGACGCTGAAAGTTTATATTTGTGCAAACATTACTGGCACTGTCTACCTATCAGTTTTGACAACAAATATCCTGTCTGTTGTGAAGTATCCACCCTGAACATATGTGTATTAGCACTCAGACACTAACAGGCTAAATATAACAAATATACTGAAAGAATATATCAGCAACATGGACGGTGGATAACAGCCTTCACCAAATACAATTAAGAATCTATCAACAAATATATGGAAGATCCTCCAATTAATCCTCAATTATCAAATTCAATTTTTGAATGTTACCAAACCAACAACTTAGAAGTATCTTTTTTCCTACACTATCAGGAGAAGCTATCACTAATTTTGATCCTTATCTACCATATCCTCATTTTAGGAAATAGTTACTACTGACCTTGAGGAAATACCGCTATTCAAAACAGTTCAACCCTCGTAGTTCACTAACCTATTTTTAGTCCACACAACTGAGGAATTTACCCAAATCTACTTCTTACTTTGATGGGCAGACTTTATTTAACCTGAATGCGGGAATGGGATTCTGAGTGGTCATATATTTCTTCCGTTCACGACATTTGTACCTGGAGGCTAGAGGCTTGGCCATTTTAAATTTTTCTATAGTGAAACTATCATATATTTAAAGCAAGCATTCATGGCTATGACACAAGATGACACCACTATTTCTAGTACTTTGGAACCTGACCAGAAGATTGAAGTGTATGATACCGGATCTACCCCTTTGACATTTCTAATTAAGTCCCCGGATTGCATCACATCTCCTATTACACTTTTGGGTCGTTCTCACGATTGGTGACTAAGCAAAGCAGGATTTCGCATGACTCATAGTTATGAGTCACAAGGTTGTTATATTTCGCACTATGACTCAATAGAAGTCATGTGGTTTCACATGATGCACACTTGTGCAATCATTGTTATGTTGTGATTGGTTGATCGTATGCATGACTCACGTTTGTAAGTCATATGATGTAATGATTTTCGTACATGACTCACACTATGAGTCATGAGTTTCGCGCATGGGACCACTTTAGGGCAAATGACTTATTTTATGAGTTATAATTGGTTGGTACGCGGCGCAGTTGACTCAGAGGAGTCAGCTGATGGATTTCATACTATAACTCACTATGAGTCATAGAGGTCGTGTGACTCACAGGTATGAGTCACCAGGGTTAGGGTTGAGGGAAGAGTGCCTATATAAGGACCTCTAGGCGACCTGTAGTTAGGACTCTTCACGCAACCATCTAAGTTCATTCCTATACAATTACTTTACCTGTTTACCGTTCCATTCCCCTATTGGCGTTGTGCGATAGGAACCAATGGGTTCAGCTATCAAGATAACGTAGGCATAGGCCTAAGAGCAATAGTGGCAATCCGCCTAGTACTACTCGTTGCAATAGTACTCTTAACCTGGTGGCTGAGATTAGCGCCCCGCCCCATACTGGACTATAACAACGGCCAGGTCATATTCATCCAACCCAAAGTGAAGTAGTTACCTGATGCAAAACCAGCTTATAGCATAGGATCGTAACATTTGGTTGTGTCACCTAAATAACACCTAACTACAAAACGGCAGACTCTAGTGATAACGACATCGACCTTATGGAGGCAGAAATCGATACCACAACACTTAGCCCGGCACTTGAAGAAGCAATTAGCACTAATCTATTCAGAACCCAGTCACAAAGAACCTCAAGTCCGGTGACACCTGAGCCTGCCTCACCAACAGGATCTCTGGAACCCGAAACCCCAAGATCAGAAAGTATGTCAGCCCCGGGACCATCAACTGCCGGTGGTGGAGCAGGAATCCAACTAGCAGGATTTACAACTGCACAGTTCCAAGAGATCTTGACTCTGATAAATAACCAGCGAGAAACAACTAACAACTGGATCAAGGTTAAGAAACCCCCTACCTTGCATGGAACAAGGACCAAACTACATACCTTCTTAGTACAATACTAATTATACTATGAAGCGACACAAGAAACACGACATACGGAATGCATCACCTACATCAAGAGCTTGTTAATGGAAGCAGCAGCAAGCTGGATATCCCCATTTGCAGAAGGACGCAAGCCGGAGACGTGGACTACATATGAAGACTTCACTACAGCCCTCAAGGACCAGTTTGGGGATGTGGATGCGGAAAATGCAGCTAGCACAAAACTCGACCGCCTGAGGCAAGGCAAGGAACTAGTCACGGAATACCGGAATGACTTTCGCCGCACAGCTACAGTGGCGAATGAGGATGATGGTACACAAAGACGCCAATTCCTTAAAGGAATTAACCGAATGCTACTGGATGCATGGGCGGCGGACCACATGGTGGCGGCAAATATCGATTCCCTTGCAGCCTGTGCAATGGAAGAAGAAAATCGGATCAACATGATCAAGCACCTTCAAGGAAACAACATTACCTTTGTCTAACAACAAGAAACGCCCTGGAACAATACCGGAACCTGGATGTCGGGCAACAATATGGATACCCGAGGCGACCCAATGGACCTGGATGCTACCAGAAGGTGTCCACGACCAAACCTCTCTGGAGCAGAATTCACAAGAAGAAGGGACAACAACCTATCCCTAGGATGCGCCAGACCTGGGCACAGATTCAGTAATTGCAGAAATGCAAGAGATGAGAAGGACTATACTAGGCAGTTCAACAGTAATACTAACAATAATCACAGGCAACTACGAACCAACCTACACGAAATCGAAATCAGAGAAACACCTGAAGAGTCGGGAAACGAAGAAAGTCCCCAGTAACAGATAGGCTGCGGGACAACAAAACCAAAACCATCGGAATCGGTAACATCTACATGGCACTTACAAACACAGAAACATTGGAACAAGAAAAAGACCATGCCATGGTCAAAATGCGTTTACTTAGCAAGGACAAGACAGTTATCATCAACGGCATAATTGACTTGGGTGCTACAGAAAAACTTTATCGACAAGGAATTCAGCAACAAACACGATATACGAACAAAGAAAGGGAAAGAAATACGGGAAATCTACCTTCCAGACGGGGAGCCAAGCGCTATGGGACTAATTACCCATATAGGGGAAGTACCTATGGACATTGGCAGCCATAGGGAAGTGGCAACATTCCAAATAGCAGATCTACCCAACCATGAGGCAGTGTTAGGTCTGCCATGGTTAAGAAGACACAACCCCAAGATAGATTGGGAAAACAACAAAATCACCTTTGATAGCGAGTGGTGTACCAGAGTATGCCTCGAAAGCTCGCCAGCAGTAGATTTACTCCCTGAATCGTAAGCCCTGGAAGAGAATTTGGAGATTCAGTTCTCCACGATCCAGGCCAAGGATGTCCAGAACATCAAAATCCAAAGATTGAGCAAGACGGCCACACTCCCTACCCAGAGGTCAGCCAAGGCTGCAGGACATGACCTGTATGCAGACGAGAGAATTACGATACCGGCAAAAGAAGCAGGAATTGTATATACCACGATAGCTATAGGACTACCAGAAGGCACCTATGGGCAGGTGGCTCCACGCAGCGGATTGGCAGTCAAACATCAGCTTAATGTCAATGCGGGAGTAATCGACGCCGACTACACAGCTGAAGTCAAGGTTGTCCTGATCAACCTGGGAAAAGACAGTTACACAGTTTAGCCAGGAGACCGCATCGCACAGTTGATATGCGAAAAGATTGTCATGGGACAATGCGAACAATTGGAGCAAGTGGCTCCTAGTATGAGAGGCGCATCAGGGTTTGGAAGTACGGACCATCCAAAACGCCAAAAGATTGAGATCAACGAGATCTCCGCTACGTCATTCGGCAAGTTCTACCGAAGAGGCGAAGTCACAGGAATCCTCAAGGGGGATTATAAGACAAACGAGCCTACCAGGATCGAAAGGATCAATGTCAGTACCGAATTGGCTATCAAGGCCAAGAAAGGACAAGAAAAAGATAAAACCAGAAACATTGTGCCAAGGGAATACCACCAGGACCTGGACATCTTCAAGGAAGAGGAAGAAACTCGGCTACAACCCCATCGACCAAAGGTTGACTTGGATATCAACCTCAAGAAAGGAGAAACAGTACCAGCAAGAAAGCTATAGCCATTGTGTGAAAAAGAGATAGAGGAACTAAGAGAATGCATCAGGGTCAACAAGAACCAGGGCTGGATTCGAGACTCTTATGCACACGGGGGATCACTGATCCTGTTTCTTAATAAGAAAGATGGCAAGGTAAGGCGATGCGTGGACTACCGAGGTCTCAACGAAGTCACCAAATAAGACCGATATCCCCTACCACTGATTGGAGAACCCCTTGATAGGCTTAGTGGACCCAAGGTCTTAACTAAACTAGACATCCGTAACGCATACCACAACATCAGAATCAAACACGGGGACGAATAGAAAACAACCTTTACCACCAAATAAGGCATATACGAATATACAGTCATGCAATTCGGACTCAAATATGCACCAGCTGCGTTTCAGCGATGGGTCAATAGGATTCTCAGACGGTTTCTGGATATCTGTTGTAACAACTATTTAGATGATATTCTGATATATTCAGAAAACCTGGAACAACACCGTACCCATGTCAGGATAATTATGGAAGCCTTGAAGAAAGAAGGGCTGACACAGAAGCCATCGAAGTGCGAATTTCACAAGGAACAAAGCGAATACCTAGGCTTCATCATTGACAAGCACAGAGTCAGTGTTGAATCTATCAAAACAAAAGCAATATGGGAATGGAAACCACCCGAAAGCAGGAAAGGAATACATTGCTTTATGGGATTCTGCAACTTCTATCGACGATTCATAGAAGGGTTTAGCCGTATAGCTAAACCACTCTATCAACTGACGAAGAAGGACTGCAAATGGAACTGGACCGAGAACCAACAAAAAGCATCCGATGAATTGCGCAGGCGACTTACTTCATCCCCACGACTGGTACACTATGATCCAACCATGGAAATCATGATCGAGACCGACTCTTCAAAATATGTATCATCATGCATTCTATCATAGAAGGGGAGCGATGGAAAATGGAGGCCAGTGGCCTACCGGTCAAAAACAAAGACGCCCGCGGAATCCAACCACGATATCCACAACAAAGAGCTCTTAGCCATTGTCTAAGCCTTGAAAGAATGGAGAAGATATGCAAAAGGAAGCAGACACCAGGTCATGGTCCTCAAATACCATAAGACCCTGGTACCATTTACCACGACAAAAGAGGTCCACGACAGACAAATCCGATGGAGTGAGACCCTCAGTCAATACGATATCAAAATACAATACCGACCCGGGAAGGAAGGGGGCAAACCAGATGCCCTTACAAGGAGGGCAGAAGATGTCCCGAAAAATAACGACGTGAGGATCCAACAAAAACAAAGGATCCTACTCCAAAAAGAACAATACTTCAAAGCCATGGAAGTGGTCAAGTTTGTCGCTGAAGATTTTGGCATCCGTCAAGCAAGCACGAAAGACAGACAGATAAGAGCAATCCAGGAAGCCCTCAGGAAACGAGAGAAAGAAATGAAAGGAGTGGCTCTAGGGGCATGTCAATGGATGGAAGGATGCCTATGGCATCAAGGAAAGATTTGGGTACCAGAACACGAAGAGATCAGAACCCAAGTCATACGACAAAATCACGATAACCCAGCAGTTGGGCATGGCGGAACCAGCAAAACTACCGAACTACTATTACGACAATATTATTGGTCAAATATGCTAGATGTCATGAAGACATATGTCAAGAATTGCGATACATGCCAAAGGACGAAAGCGTTAAGGCACGCGCCCTACGGACTACTACAACCGAACTAGGCACCACACCAACCATGGAAATCAATAGCAATGGACCTCATCACGGACCTGGCGAAATCTCATGATTATGACACCAACCTGGTCGTCATTGACATCTTGACAAAAATGAGCCATTTCATACCCTGCAACAAGGATATGAACACCAAAGAATTTGTTAAGATATTCCTACGGGAAATATTCCGACTCCATGGACTACCACAAGATATCATCACCGATAGAGGAACACTATTTACATCAGATTTGGGGAAAGAGACTACAAAATCCCTTGGAATTGAACGAAGAATGAGCACCGCCATCCATCCACAAACAGACGGATAAACTGAAAGGACGAACAGAATACTGGAACAATACCTAAGAGCCTATGTCAACTATCAGCAAGATAACTGGGCGGAATTACTACCATTAGCGGAATTTGCATACAACAATGGAAGACAGGAAACTAATAAGACTACACCCTTCTAGGCAAACTACGTACAACATCCGGAACATGAGGCAATAGGCCACGTGATACCAAAGGAAACCACGGAAAAGGAAGATATGGGTTAGCTGCACAGTATCCTACGTCTGGAAATGGTCTGTCCACAATTACAACAAAAAGAAAATTACAATCAACACAGAAAACCTGATCCGAATCTCCAGTCAGGCGACCTGGTCTGGTTACTGCCAAGGAATATAAGGACCACAAGACCATCCAAGAAGCTGGATTACCTGAAAATCGGACCATTCAAGATCCTTACGAAGGTGGTGACAAGTGTCTATAAATTGTCCTTGCCCCAACAGATGAAGTTCCACAACACCTTCCACATCTCACTCCTCGATCCATACCAAGACAATGAATTTCCCTCACAAAAGCAATCACCACCACCTACAATTGAGATAGAAGGAGAAAGCGTGTATGAACTCGAAGAAATCATTGATTCACGCATACACCGAAAACGCCTACAATCCTGAGCCAAGTGGACCGGCTTCTCACCAGAACACAAAAAAACTTGGTCCCCTGCGGAGATCTTCAACAATGCCAGCATCGCCATTGAACGTTTACATCAGCAGTTCCCAAGAAAGCCCTGCAGGGGTTACAGTCAAAATCGAACCCACAAGGCAAGACCCAATACTATTTGGTCCAGACGAAGGCTTGGGCGATAGCCCCAGGGCTACTACACCTACCAGCTCGCCATACGCTACGCAGGAAGAAAGGGAAAAGCAGGCAGCCGACAACTCTCTTTCGTAGACTGCATGTTACGATGATTACTGCAACACTCATTTACGCGATAAGGAAGGAAGCAATTGGTTTCCACAACAGCCCAAGTTGCGCAAACCGCAACAACCACACTAGGAGATATCCTGGAAACACTGTTTCAAGGACACTTGTCGTACACACAGACACGACAAAATAGATGCTGAGCTTTACCCAAGACGAACAGGGGTAGCAGCACCCCTTACACAAAACGATGCACATATTAGGAAATGAAAAGACAACTGTGCAGACACAGTTGAAGGGAGAAGGGGGTTAAAAAAGCGTAATCGAGACGATCCCCGACGAAGAGAGTTTGCAACAGCAGTTGCAAGGGCTACACGAACAACTTGGCAACGCAGAAGCTACAATCGCGGCACAAAGAACTGATATGCGGACATATGAGAAAATGATTGATGACTGGGACCGGACTATTAGGGCGGCACACACCACCTTAGCTGAAGTCCGCAGGAACTGCCAGTCGGCCGAACATCAATTTCAGAAATTGAAAAAGGAATTACGCAGGTATGGAGAAACCTTGACCAAGATGGGATGTTAAGCCTGAAGGGACTCCGGCTTAAGGGACAGAGGAGCTATTGTCACAATTGGTGACTAAGCAAAGCAGGATTTCACATGACTCATAGTTATGAGTCACAAGGTTGTGATATTTCGCACTATGACTCATTAGATGTCATGGGGTTTCACATGATGCACACTTGTGCAATCATTGTTATGTTGTGATTAGTTGATCGTGCGCATGACTCACATTTGTGAGTTATATGATGTAATGATTTTCACACATGACTCATACTATGAGTCATGGGTTTCGTGCATGTAACCACTTTACGGAACATGACTTATTGTATGAGTTATGATTGGTTGGCACGCGGCGCAGTTGACTCAGTAGAGTCCGCTGATGGATTTCCTAATCTAACTCACTATGAGTCATAGAGGTCGTGTGACTCACAGGTATGAGAAACCAGGGTTAGGGTTGAGGGAAGAGTGCCTATATAAGGACCTCTAGGAGACCTGTAGTTAGGACTCTTCACGCAACCATCTAAGTTCTTTCCTATACAATTACTTTACCTCTTTACCGTTCCATTCCCCTATTGACGTTGTGCGATAGGAACCATAGGGTTCAGCTATCAAGACAACGTAGGCATAGGCCTAAGAGCAATAGTGGAAATCCGCCTAGTTATACTCGTTGCAATAGTACTCCTACCCTGGTGGATAGATTAGCGCCCCGCCCCATACCGGACTATAACAACGGCCCAGTCATATTCATCTAACTTAAAGAGAAGTAGTTACCTGTTGCAAAACCAGCTTACCACATTGGATCGTAACAGTCGTCTACCATCTAGATTTCAAAAACCCTTCTGAGGCAGCTAAGAAAGCTGTCAGTACTGAAAATTACTTCCAGCAAAATCTTGTCTATACATTATGCCACCTGGTCCGATCCTTGAAATATAGTGAAAATGGAATCATATAGCGATGTCAGCCTTACAACAGGAGGCCAGGTAAGGGTTTACAATGCTAGAATTATTGCAAAGTCAGATGGCTAAAGGTTAGGTTATCAAAGATGCTGAAATACAGGAAGGCTGTCAAGCACTTGAATGAATGAGTGCAGATTCCGCAAAGGATCATTAAAGGTTAACGGACTAGGTTTAAGAAGAATTCCAACTCTATCAGGCACAAAAAGAGCAACAGACCCATGTCTCCGTATTAAGGTATCGCATTCTTGAAAATGCGCTAATAGACCTCAATCATAAAATAAAATCTCAGGAACAAGAATGGACCTAGAGGGACCTCCCTATACGGCTGGGAGACAGGGTTGCAGTAGGAGGAAACATTCTACAGGCCTACAGTTGCTTTGGCACACTTATGGTCGATTCCTCCACTCTCACTTTGATGAGAACTGCCTAGATGGCCACGCACACGATTCCGTTGGTCCTTGGGTCTACCCCTCCTCCATCCTCACCTCCCGACGGTTGATCGGCTGGCACCCTACTGCTCACATAGCTGGCACCTTACTGCCCCCCCTAAGCTGGTACCTTACTACCACCCCCAGGCTGACACTCCGTCCTCTGGACTCAGTACTGGGCCCTGCCACAAGGTGGCCTCGCTTCTTTAGGTTCCTCTTCTGAGGGGACCCCTTTCCACCCTCGGTGCCAGGCTATATGCCCACAGGAATGTCTTCCTACTTTGTGCCCTTGCCGGCTTATTATGGGAGCTGGAACTACGTGTGTCTGGTACCTAGGCCTTTGGTTGCACTTCGGTCTTAGGTGTTGGGGTTTTCTTGTTTTGTGTTCTCTTTTGTTGCATTTGGTTGGTTCACTGTTAGGGCTTGGAGTTGTTTTCATGTTGGTTTTGTTGGGTTAAGGTTCGACTATCTATATCGCGCAACCGGCAACGATATATGATTCAGTCTATCAAGACACTTGCTCTCTACTATTGCGACTACTCCAAGTCCAATAGTTTTCCTGAGCACTTGATAGAAGAATCCGACAGTCAACTTTAACTAGAGGTCGCTAGAGGGAGAGCGGAATGAAGGTTTGATTTGATAAAGTTATAGATAGGAAATAACAAAGATGGTTGCGTGAAGAGCTATCTACCTGTCCCCCTATGGGTCCTTATATAGGCCTCTTCCCGCAACCCTAAACCTTATGGCTGTGCAAGTGCGCAGCCATGTGAAACTTATACATCATATGACCTTCTAAGTGCCAAGTTCATTTGCACTAATAATAACCTCATGACTCACAAGTGTGCGTCATGCGCGAAACCCACAAGACTCTAAAGTAGTCATGTGTGCGAAATCAACTCATGATAACCTCATGACTCACAAGTGTGCGTCATGCGCGAAACCCACATGACTCTAAAGTAG